>JADRCD010200055.1:0-12072 GCA_019843815.1 Montemys delectorum
AAGTATAAGATGAAAATAGCAATTTTCTTCTCAAGTTACTTTCAGTCATCTCTGTATTACAGTAACATCAAGCTTTGTGGAGGGAAATCTTTCATTCTTTAAAATGAAGAGACCTAAAAAAATGGATGAAAACATCTGTAAGCTAGTAATGCAACATAACATGGTACCAATAATCAAAATATTTAAGGAACTCAAAAGCCTCAATAGCAAAAAGTAACAATTGTATTTTACATTGTAATAATGATCTGAAAAAGCATTTCTTAAAAGAAGATACACCAATGGCCAACAGATACATAAAAATGGTCAATATCATTAATCATCAAGAACGACCCACAAACCACAAGAAACTTAAGAAGAAGGAAGACCAAAAGGTGGACATTTCATTCTTTCTTAAAAAGGGGAACCAAACACACACAGAAGGAGTGGCAGAAATTAACTATGGAGCAGAGACTGAAGGAAGGACAAGCATATAGCTATCTCCTGAGAGGCTCTGACAATACCTGACTAATACAGATGTAGAGGCTCACAACCATTCATTGAACTGAGTACACTGTCCCCAATGAAGGAGTTAGAGAAAGGTTCTATGGAGCTGAAGGGTTTGCAGCCCCTTAGGACGAACAACAATTACTAACTAGTACCCTCAGAGCTCCCAGGGACCCAACCACCAATCAAGGACTATACAGGGTGGGACTGAATGTTCTGGCAGCATGTGTATAGTAGAGGATTGCAAATCGATCATCAATAGGAGGAAAGATCCTTGGCCTTGTGAAGGTTCTGTGCCCCAGTGTAGGGGAATGCCAGGGCCAATAAGTGGGAGAGGGTGGGGTGGCAGGCATGGGGAGGGGGGAGGCAAAAGGGGTTTGTTCTTGTTGTTTTTGTTTGTTTGTTTGTTTTTTGGAGGGGAACCTGGGAAAGGGAAAATTTACATGTAAATAAAGAAAATATATAATTAAAAAAAAGAAAGAAAAAAAGAAATCCAAATGTAATATTCAAAAAGAGGCATCATGTCATCTCAGTGAGAATGACAATGATAATAATGGCAAATGCCAGTGAGATGAAATGAGGGAGTCCTGGCACATTGTTGGTTGAACGTAAATTCCTCTCATCATTATGTATAACAGTAGGAATGTTCCTCAGAAAATGGCAGATAGAACTAATTACCAAGCTGGGCGGTGGTGACGCACACCTTTAATCCCAGCACTTGAGAGGCAGAGGCAGGCGGATTTCTGAGTTGGAGGCCAGCCTGGTCTACAGAGTAAGTTCCAGGACAGCCAGGGCTACACAGAGAAACCCTGTCTCAAAAAAAAAAAAAAAAAAAAAAAAAGAACTAACTACCATAGGATCTTGCCAATGCACAACTGGAAAAACATCCAAGGAAATGAAATTATATAAAGGGGATAGTAGCCTTCTCCAGTGTTTATTATGGCACCATTAAAAAGAGTCAAAATGTGGAATCACCTGAGGTTGCTTGATGAATCAATGGATATACAGATTGTGGCATACAAACATAATGACCAATATTAACCCCAACAATGTAATTCTTCCTTTGAGGCATCATGAATAGAACTACCAAGTGAAATAAGCCAGTCATGAGTGTCTCCCCTTTTCCTTCCTCAGGCTAGCGCAATAGATTCTTCAGCCGGTATCATGTTACTTCTCCAAAATCACTGGGCTCCTCAGTGACCATATTAGCCCAGTATCAAGAATGATGGAAATTCTTGAGCCCAGAATTTTTTAAAGTTTTAGGTATTTTGCTATAGAAACAAAAAACCTCTACATTAATATAAATTTAACAATGCAGAAATCACCAAATACATGTATCTTGTATATGACTCTTGACAGAAAAGCACTTGGCCAGTAAAGAAAAAAGTAAGTGTTGAGGAGACTGAAAGAGAATTCTGGAAAGTAGCCAGGAAGACACTGTGACCTTGAACAGCATGAAGAGTCCAAACAGCAACTGAAGCCTCAACCCAGTTCCCAGAGGTGATAAAGGACTCCACACTTCTCATGAGGTAAAGATGATTGGAGGAACACTGTTAACCCCTGTCATAGCACAACACCTTCAATTAGGACTGTATGAGAATTCCACAGTCTCGTGGGTTTTAAGTCTGACTGAAAGAACAGGCTGGTCAAAGATAAGCAGAGAAGCTACTCTTAAACAATAGTTCTAGAAAATACTCTGAACACTACCAAAGGAGAAAAGTAAACACACAGCTAAAAACACTGCACTCTACAGTGATGACCTGCCTGCATATACGCTGGTACAATAGAAGCACAAAAGCTGCAGATATAGCCAACCACTGCTCAATTGGATGTAAGCCCCATGAGATGGAGCCTGGGTCTGACACTGTTTGAGTAGTCAATAATCTAAAACTAGATAGGCACAGCTCTACAGGAAAACTAAAAAACATTACTCAGCTAAAGCAATGTAGCAGTAAAAATGACTCCTAATGACATTCTGCTATACTCATAGGTCAATGTCTTGCTCAACCATCACCAGAAACACCTCCTTCTGGAGCAGATGGGAACAAATCCAGAGACACACAACTGGACAATGCTCAGAGCAACTATAAATATTCAGTGCTAAATGTGATGTCTCCATCAAATTCCTCCTCTCAGGACTCTGGGAACTCTGCACAAAAGGAAGTGGAGATATTCTAAGAGCCTGAGGGGAAGGATGACACCAAGAAAGCAGTTTCTAACAGACACAGTGGGGCTGGCACACATGTGAACCCACAGAGATGATGGCATCATCAGGGGCCTGCACAAGTCCAAGCCAGAAAAAATTCTAGCAACAATTGGGGGAAGTAGACATGAGCCCTTATTCCTAAAGAAGAAACTATCTCCAATTGACAACTGCTCCAACTGTTCACAAAGGAGAAATTAGTTTTTCCTAATGTTTCACTGGGCATATAAACCATACTTAAGGGAAGGCCCATGTCAGAATAAAACATTCAAATATTTATTTATTTAGGCTCATAATTTATTTATTTAGGCTTTGTCCTCCACAACCCCAGCATATTTATCTTTGTCTTTTCTTATCTATTATGATTTCTAACTGAGACAGGGAAAGAGGGCAGGGTCTGTGAATATATCTGTGTGTGTATGTGTGTGTGTGTCTGTATGTGTCTGTATGTTCAAGTTTGTGTCTGTATGTCTTTCTCATGCTCTCTTTCATTTGTTTTGTTTGTTTCATTTATTTTATTCTTGTTTATTTTTATTGGCCTATTTACTTTCTCAAGAGGATAAAAGAAGAGATGAAGCTGGAAGGGAGGGGAGGTAGAAGATCTGGGGAGAGATCAGAGAGAGAAAACTGTGATCAGAATATATTGTATAAAAGTAATTTCAGTTTAAAATGAAAAATTAATTTTATTATAAAAAAAGAATTATGATTGGAAGGACAAGCTGGCCTCAGAGTAACTTCTCTGCTCCAAAGGTGTTCATATTAGACTTTTCCCAATCCCGAGAATCAAGCTCCAACCACAGCCACTGGAGACACCACTCTGTCTGAAGGATCAGCATTAGGCTCTCTTCACCATTAGGTGAAGGACAGTCCCTTCAGAATTCGGCAGCATCAGAACAGGAGCCACTGCTACTGAAAGCCTGCCATTCCACCTGTCTTTCCTTCATGACAGCTAGAGAATATTTCTTTCCTTGCTTCAAAATGTGAAGCTGGAAGAAGTTATACCTTCACCTAGGCCTGTACATGCTAGTGGCTGTGACAAGTTTCAGCGGCTTCTCACAATTACAGAAGCATGGCTGTCATGATCTAAAACCTGGCAACCTCTACTTCAATTCCATAAACTCTCAAAGCTTTCATCCCCAGTCTATAACCTTGACAATATAACCCCATCTCCTAATCCCCAGAATCACCCAAGCATAACCCAACACTGCCTCTAAAACTGTGGCCTCACAAGCAGTTAGTCCCTGAGACCACCAAGAGTCCCATCTATGAGTTGTGACACCAGAACCTCCATAACTGCAGGTTGTAAGCCACAAGCCTCAGGCTACTACATCCTTCGAATAGATTCTAGAGATCTTCATGTCCTTTACATTAGCCCCGTGAGTTTAAATATCACCTGTACACACACACTAGAAACTTAGAGATAGTCTTCTTCATGGCTCCCAGCCTTGTAAACACAACTCCTTATGCCACAAACTCTACTGTTGCTGTATTTATTCCTTTTGTATCTGGAGAAGGCAGCCAGAGACAAAGAAAAAGTGTTCATTCATGCTGCAAGCAACAGGACTAGTATGGAATCTACAAAGATTTATTTTCCATCCAATAACCTTGAGTTGGTGCTCACTGATACCTCATTGGTCCCCACTATCATTTGAGATCATACTATGGGGCCTGGAAGGATCCATCTGATATTATAGTTTAGGAACTATAAATACTGCTTCTGCAGGTCCAAGTACTCACTACCTAAATTCATCCTGAAGGATCTAAGGAGCAAGGAGCAACTCTTTACATCCTGTGACACACTACTGTAGTTGATGACATCACAATAGATTCTGTCATTTGCAATGAACCCATGGGATCTGGGGAACAGTTCTTTTCATAGTCCATACTACCAAGACTGCAGTATCTACTGCAACAATCTACATGGGTATAAAAACTCGGTCCCCAGAAGCTGAATACATGCAAGTTTGGAAGCTTACATGTGTCCAAACTAGAACAGGGAAAGGCGGGGAAAGCAGAGAGCCCATAAAGATGCCCAGGGTATCAGACTCTGGAGACAAGCATCAGTGTAAACATCTAACTTTTACTATATAGTACAGTAACTTATATACAACTTTTCAGTCAGTAAGGGTGCAGTAACATAATCATAGGTATGTAGGAATATAGGAAACATTCAAAGGAGCATGTCTCCTCCAGAAGATCATGATAACTCTCCATACATGATTCTAAGTTAGAGGAAATATACAAAGTGATTCAAAATAATGACTGTGAGAAAGCCAGTGAAGTACAAGATCATACATGTAGACCATGAACAACAAAAGTGATAAAACCAGATCACTGTATAAATGAGAAATTCACCAAATATAAAGAATTTATATTTCTGAAAAGTTCACCAATAAGAAATCTTGAGACTAAAGACATCAGTTAATTAAATAAACTTTAGACCATGATGGAAACCTTTAAAATTTAAAAGAACCAACATAATTTATTGTGTTTTACCAGGCCAGGGTAGAATGAGACCAGGAAATTATATAATCAATGAGAGTAATATTGAAAAATATACAGAAATTACAGAAATTTCATTGTCATTTTTATGTTCTTCAGTAACAAATGGACAATTAAAAATAGAAGGGGATGGGGAAGAAATTTAAAATTTCTTAAAATAATTGTGTTAGCATTCCTTTGCTATAACATAAAGCCTGAAGAAGAAAAAAAAGACAACTTGAAAAATACAGTGTTTGTTTTGTTTCATTTCTTGCCTGTAGCAAGGCTACATCACAATAAGAATACAAAGCAGCTTGTGCCCAGCTGCTTACCACATAACAGAAAGGAAGCAGCAAGCTGGGAGAGAGCAGGGTTGGAGGAGTATATAGATCTCAAGGGCTCATCCATCAGCTAGTACTACCTGCCAAGTTTCTGTCTAGTGGTCAATTCATTCAGTGTTGGAGTCAGAGCCCTCATGATATGCCTTCTTTTGAATAGCTTTAGCATATAGCTTTTGAGGAACATTTTAGACAAAACCCAAAATGCCACAGGAATAAGAGGGAAGTTCATTGTGATAGGTGGTAGTCTAAAAATGTTGAATTCAGTGGGGGCAGTGTAGGGCAGTGGTCTGTTCAGGCAACTTAGGCTCAGGAAAGTAATTGGCCTTGAGCTCTGGAGCCTCAGTGGGCAGTCTTCTGCTTGCACGGGACAGAAGGAGCTCGGCTATAACTGCTGAGTCTTTGGCTCCTGCTTCAGTCACAACCCCTCACAGCTGCCCCCGCAGGAGATGAGTGCTTTATCAGGCACACAATGTCCCAAGCTCCCCGCATTCTAGCTGGTCCCTACCCCCAGTCATCTGACCACAGCCAGGCATGCCATGCCCCATACAATAAAAAGAGTGGCTTGCCCCCTCCTTGCTCTCTTGCTCTTTGCCCTTCTCTTGCTTCTTCTCTCCCTCTCTTGCTCTTGCCCTCTTTCCTCTTTTGCTTCTTTCTTCCTCTCTTACTCTTACTCTCTTGCACTCCTTCCCTCCACCATGCTCTCTGTCTCTTCTCTTGCTTCTTTTCTTCCTCTCTTGCTTTCTTGCCCTCTTCCTCCCCTCTCTTGCTCTTTGTTTCCTCTCCCTACCCTTTATTGTCTTCTCTTACCTTCTTCATCTCTTGCTTTCTTCCTCTCCTCTTTCTCTCTCTCTCCTTCTTTTCTCCTCTCCTTCCTCTCCTTTCCTTCTCTCTACGCAACCGGCCTATTTTCTCTGTCCTACAATAAAATATCTCATACATACATTGCCTCCTTTTTAACTAATGTGCACTGCCCACAGGCCATCAGCAGCATGGAGAGAGAGCTCCAGGCCACAGCAGCGGCTGGCCCATGGTACAACAGAATTGATCAAAAAAGAAAACTGTCCAGGAAGTATACAGGGAGGTGTGGATGGAGGAGGAAGCACAGTGACAGAAAATGAGTACAATGTCAGTCTCTCAGGAGTGAAGGCATGCTGTGCCGTTCACTACTGCAGTGCTAAACTACTGTACTGACACTGGTGAAATAAGCCAAAATAAACACTTTCTCCTTCAAGTTGTTTTCCCACAAATTATTTCTCAGCAATGGAATGCTAACACAAGAGTTCTCAAAGACTAGATAGGAAGTTTCTATAGATTCATAGAAGAGTCCCTTAAAAGTTCACAAACTAACAAAACAGTAAAATAAAGATGTAAATACCAATTCCCCTGACCTGTGACTATATATGGAATACAGGTAGCCTATTTTCATGCTATTGAATCATAAAAATGTAGAATTCAGTGACAATAAAATAAAACATATCCACATATTCCTCAACAGCCCAAGTAAAATTTTTTAAAAATTATAAAAACTCTTAGTAAAACTCTTATCTACCAAACCTCCAAAATTTAGGGTCTGAAGTTCCATGAGTCATGAGAAGTGAGAGTGAATATGGATTTTCCAACATGTTACAGATCCTCCATGGAGGGTATGGGGTGTCCCTTTGGTCTTTTTTATGTTCTTCTTTCTCCTACTTCCAATATTTCAGTTCCCCAAAGTTGTTCAGTATATCTGAGAAGTCAGTGTCCCAGTAGCTGCCTATTTGAAGACTGTTCCCTTTTCTCTGTCACTTAGATAAGGCTTACTGCATCTTTCCTGTGATATGAAATTTCTAAAATACCAGATGGTTAGGTGTGGTATCTGCTGAGTTCTGATTCTGTTCTATAGCTGCACATGTCCCAAGATCCACAATCTGTTAATCTACCAAGATCAGAGCTTCCTTTTAAAATTAAATTCACAGCTTATCATTATAACCAAATCCCTACGATAAAACCATACAGTTAGTACTGAATCTATATCACTACCTATCTATGACATGTACGTGGGGAAACTATAACTGAAAGAAAACTTACAAGCTCCTTGGTCTCACTCTATTTATGAACATGAACTTTAAGTTCACTGGATGATGCCTGGCCATCATTTTTCTTATTGAGAGATATGGAACTTGCTGGGATTTGCTAGACTACCGTTGGCTATTCCTGTACCTTCACTCCTCCCCTCCCCCCACCCCAGTTTGGAGCCAACACCTATCAGGCTTTAACTGTGACCCACTGAACTCAAACTCTTCTCACTAAGTTCAAATTCAGGGTTCAGTTGTATTCCCTATAAACTTGACTCCCAGCAATTAGCAGGGACAAGAACTTCTTTGTTGCATTGCAAATTCATCACTGTCTTCCAGAATAATCATTCTCTCTTGTTTTTCTCCCTCCCATGCTTATCCTTCTCAGACCCTTGTTTCATTTTTCACATCACTGTTCTCTTATGGTAGAACCTCTAGTTCTTTGTCTTCTCTTGCATCCAATCATCAGTCTCAGCCTGGTGATACTACTGAATTTCAGAGCTTTAGATAGATAGATAGATAGATAGATAGATAGATAGATAGATAGATAGATAGATAGAGATATAACGATATAGATATGTATATATATATATATATATATATATCTTTGATAATTTCCAAATGTATATTCTCACTTAAGACATCTCAGAAATATGAAGTCATTTGCCTACCTGACTTCTCTATGTGGATGTTCATTAGCAATCTAAAATTTCGGAATAAAGCTCAACCCCAGCCTTCCTTATCAAACTGTCTTATCCACAGCATTCTCTATTGTGTTGGAGAGCGGTGCTATCTTCCTGTCTCTCAGCCTAGATTCTTAGTGATCTTTAGCACTTAGTGATCTTTTTGTCTCTCTTTTACATGATTGAAATCACTGTTTTGTAAGATTCCATGAGCTTTACATTTTCTGCACATTTATACAGAATCTGAGGGCTTTATGCTACTTCTGCTGTCACCATTACTATCAAGTGAACTGGCTCCTGTGACTGTCCATTACAACAGTAGCAGCAATGGCAGGTCTTTCTAAACATAAGTATCATTCACGAACAAACCTATATACCTAACCACACTCACAGCCGAAATCAAAGTCAATAAAGTGGTTGACAAAGCTTTAAAGGTTTGTTCAGTCCTAGCAGTAACCAGATGTCTTCTTCCCTGATTCTCTAGAACTCAGTGAACATCCTTTGCTCCCTCAGCCCTTTCCTTAAAGATTCACATAGCAAGTTACCACATATAATGTACAGTCTGAACATCATACGTATTGTCTTTGTTGATTCCTATTTAAAATCATAGTCCCCCAATTCCTGATTCCTCTTAATCTGGCCACTTTTGATTTATATAGAGGTTATTACCTGATAACATACATTGTAATTTAATTTTAGTGTTCATTCATGGTGCGTCATTCTACTGTTTGTCTCCCACATGTGTACATATTTTCTAAACTGTAAAGAGTTTCTGTGTTTTGAATTAATATCTCCAAGCAACTAGAACAGTATGTTGAAATGATAAACAAATGATTCTAGGCTGAGAAGGCAGATTAAAGATCAGAATGGTGAGCAGCCATGTCTTGAGCTAGCATTGATAAACATAAGAGAGGAAGCTAAAAATCTGAATAGTGGGAATAGTGAATATGACTAAGTCTGTGACCAGATCAAGGCAAGAATGTACACAGCTGGATAAATAAAATGAAAGAACAGCTGCTTGAGAATGAAAAGGTCAGATCTACCAGAGCTTTCATATTTGTTCTGACTAAGTAAAATGGCAAACTCTTGAACTCTAAGTGTGCTCAATAAAGGCACAAAGTCCATATCTTCCAAGAAAACCCAGAATGACCCTGAAATAGATACTACATTTGACCTAGCCTAAACCAAGCTTGAAAAGCAGCCTAAAAACAGCAATCTAAAGCCATGCCTTGGGAGCAAATCCTAGCTCCCTTAGAGTCTAAACAACAGGTACGCAGCAGTTTGGCTCTTCTTTGCTTCCATGTGCGTTTTAGAGTTGTGCTTGTTTGTTTGTTTTGTTTTGTTTTGTTTTGAAGTTTCTGTGAAAATGTTCTGGGATTGTGATAGGGCTTTTGTGTGTTACACAGAATCATAATAAAACTGTTGTATCTGGCAGTAATCTAGAATGATGGCACCTAAGCTTTGAAGTAGGCTTTTGTCAGTGATTGTTATCTGAGATTTTTATGGGGTTATTTCTTTGAAGATTTCTCCCAGTCTTTGAATATCTTAGTCCAGAGACATGCCTGACAGACCGTGAAGTCTCCCATGGGTGAAAATTACTTAGGTGATGGTTATTTCAAGATAGTTCCTAAGATGTTTTGATAGACAGAAATAAGGCAGACTTACTAAAGGTACCTTTTGTGTAACAATAACAAGAGCTTCAAGGAGAGTGGTAGTAGTACCACAGAGATTCTTGCCCTGCTCCTAAGAAGCCTGGATTCATCCTTTAGTGGCTCTCTTTCTTCAATGAATTGTCCCACAACACCAACATTTGTGGAATCTGCATAGAATGTGACTCAGGTAGACATCTTAATAGTATTAATTCTGTTCGTGTGAGATGTGCTTTCATTTACTGTTTTCTTTCATTTCTTCCATCCACATTTGACAGTTTCAGTGTATATTTGCGAATAGTTTCTAGTACTTCTTAACTGTAAAAAAAGGTTTCTACACCCTTGCTTTCCCTTTCTCTCCTTAAAAAAAAAAAAAACAGGCAAACAAACAAAAACAGAAAACAAGAGAAGGAAAGAAAAAAACACAAGAAACACACTTATGGAGAGAAACATCTGTAAAAACACAAAATCAGAAACCATAATATACAAGCAAAAGACTAGTAGGAAATATAAAAAGCACCCAACAAATTAATATGAGACAAAGTGTCTGAAAATATCTTTGAGTTTGTTTTCTGTTGGCCATTTACTGCTTGGGCATGGGGCCTACCATTAAGTGTGGTTTGTTTGCCCAGTAAAACTCCATTGGAGAGCATTAATTTGTCCTATGTAAGTGGTTGTCAAATACAAGATAGTGTTGTATTTTATAAAAAGAAAAGAGGGCAGAAATATGTTTGGTGGAAGCCTGGTGTGGTGTGGAGGAAGAGGAAGAAGGAGCCTCTGCAGGCCCGTGCTGAGACATCCTTTCCCCCTGAGGTACCAGCCATATGGGATATAGCATAGAAATGGAGTTTATTTAGGACATGGCAAGGGGAATTGAGGAAGAAGTAGAGACAGGCAGGAAGAGTGAGAGAGAGAGAGAGAGAGAGAGAGAGAGAGAGAGAGAGAGAGAGAGAGAGAGAGAGAGAAGAGTTGTAGAGGCCAGTCATAAACATGTAAAGAGAGGGTGGAGGGGATTGGGGAGAGAAGAGACAAAATGAGAAGAGAGTAAAAAGAACAATAAAGTAAGAGAAGAGCAAGAGAGAGAGGAAGGGATAAGCAGCCCTTTTTATAGTAAGTCAGGTGTACCTGGCTATTGCCAGGTAACCTTGGGGTAGAGCCGGGAAGAAATGCTAACAGATAGGCCTTTGAGTAGGGATATGTCTACTTTGTGTCCACTTCCCCCTATTAGCACTGGGACTAGGACACCATCTGGCTTAAACCAATGCAGGCTGCCAGTGTCTGAAATTCAAGTAAATTTAACACTTTGAATTTGTGGTGTGATTTAAAAAAAAAATCATTTAGTTTTAATAGATCTTACATGAAAAACATAAGAGATTTTTCTAAACATATAATTTGCAAACAGGAAGTGTTATGTTTTGCAAAATAGTGGTATAATACAGCATAATGTGGTGGTAGCAGTGGCTGGAACAACTTGGCAGGGCCAGCAAAGGTATTCTCTTAAATAATCATGTCCTATGACAGACCTACTATAAAGTTTCCTGAGAAAGGGAGGGGAGTGGGAACCTGGAAAGGGGCAGAGACAGAGAAGATCAGAAAGAGAGATACGAGAGAGAGAGAGAGAGAGAGAGAGAGAGAGAGAGAGAGAGAGAGAGAAGGAGATGTAAGCCCTTGCTAGGTCACTGTTGCTAGGTTCCTGGAAGGAGCCCAGTGGGATTGTCTGTAAGTCAATGGAAAGGGTTTTACCACTCCTTCTTTTATGAGAATGTCTTTCCTGGCATGTTTTTTTGTCTCATTGCTATTGGACAAATCACTCTTCTTGCTTGCAAACTACAGTAATCAAAACAGCATAATATGAAGATAAAGTTAGACTCAAAGGCCAATGGAACAGAACAGAACAAAAAAAATCTCAAGAATATATGTTAAGCTCATTTTCATCAAAGCCTCCAAGAAAACATGATGGGGAAAATCTAATATACAATGTTGGAAAACCTGGGTATCTATAAGCAACAGAATTAAACCAGACTTTGCATTTCATCATATACAAGCACCTGTTTAAAATACATTAAAGACCTGAATCTTAGACTTGAAGCCATTAATCCCTAGGAGAAACAATCAGGGAAAATGCCTTTCACATTGGCAATAGTAACATTTTTATTTTTCTTTTCAAAACTAAGCAAA
>JADRCD010200055.1:12082-22664 GCA_019843815.1 Montemys delectorum
TAATGTAAAAAATGGAAATAAACTTCTTTCCCCTGAGAGCCCTATAAGGCTTTACTGAAACATATGTTACTCTAAGTTAGAGGAATTTCAGTAGACTAGGTATCAGAATGGAAAATACGACTTTCAAGTGTTGGAACACATGGAGGAATCACCTACAGATACATCATGTATTTTATTTAGCAATGGTGTTTAAAACCTGTTTGAGTTTTATACCTGAGTCCTGAGACCTTTATGATCATGTAACCACAGTCCATGATCAAGGATGGAATGTAGAAGCACTGCCTGGGTTTCTTCACTTCATGATGTGGTAGACTGTGGTGTTTGAGATTGATGGGGGATGGCCTCAACTACAGTTGAAGTGGGTTTAAGGACTAGTAGTGAGAAAGAAAAGAATCAGTATTGAAGGAGGGAAGGAAGGAAGGAAGGAAGGAAGGAAGGAAGGAAGGAAGGAAGGAAGGAAAAGAGGAATGAAAGGAGAGAGAAAGGAAGGAAGGGAAGGTGGGAGGGAGGGAGAGAGGGTAGGAGGGAGGGAGGAGGAGAGACAGAAAGACAGAGGGGGAGATCAGAGACAGAGACAGAAGCAGAATCAACGGGAGAGGGAGAGACAGAGAGACTCTGATGCTGCAGTGAGCAAATGCTGCTCTATTTCTTTTTAAACATTCCCCAGATATAAGTTTAACTTTCAGACTCATCTTTGGAGCAATCATATTATTTGGTAATATAGGTTGCTGTAACAAAACACTTAAAGTGTTTAGCTTAACTTAAAATATGTTAATGTATTTCTTTCACGGAATCAGATAACTACCTAATTTTGTAGGAAAAAATTGCCAATGTTTTTTTTGTTTCTTTAAGAATGATTTAAACTCAGCAGGCATCTCACCTCAGAAATAGCAAGGCATTATTTAATTTAAAGGTGCTTTAGTGTGACATTTAGAGCATTTTGAGAAGTGCATAAAAGACAGAGGGGCTGCTTCACAGCATCATTACACTGATAACGACCAGGGCCATTTCATTTGCATGAAGCCATTTGATTATAACATTGAGAATCAAGTGAATTGTGTTTTGAACCATTTGTTCATGCTATTTATTTTATCATAATACATATTTATTGGTATTTTATTCACAATGTAAGTCACATGTTAATAACAGTTTAACAGGCTTTAGAGACAAGCCTCTTCACATGTCCAATAACAAGTTCATGACTAGTTCTGTAAGGTATATACACCCACAAAAGGCTCCTACTTATATATAGGGCATAGTACTACAGCCATCGCTAAGCAGAACTTTATGTAATATAGTTGGCCGATTTGTTAAACTGAAGAATAATACAATAAGTTAAATTTCAACTAAAATAAACAATGAATAAAGTTTTACCTTAAATACAACTGTGCACTATATAGAAGAAAATATTTATTTTTTAAACAACATTACGTTTTGAATTTTAAATTTAATACAGCATCATGTATTTTATTTACCAACTCAAACCTAGAAAAAAATAAACTTCATATCAACTTTAAAAAATCTACTGCATGTTTGGGAATATGGTATGCATACCCACAGGAGTTTGGAACATATTATTATGAGCCCACAGGAGACAGAAGAAGAAGAGCCACTAATTCAACACTTACCTGGATGACATAGGGAGATTCTATCTCTTTTTTTAAAAAGAAAGAGAAATCTAATAAACTATAGATATTTCAAGCTAATGCAAGCATAACACAATTGTATGTCAGAAATAAGACATTTAGAGACAACCTTGAGCTCTCAAAACCCCATCTTCAATAAATCCATGCTACTCTGGTCTTAAATGTTGCCAGAGAGATCTAGAGAAGATCTACTCCTTGCCAATTACATATACAGAATTACCTTCTATTGTGTAGAGGAATCTGTTAGAAAAAAAGTGTGTGGGGGTATGTGTGTGGTGTGTGCATATATATATATATATATATATATATATATATATATATATGTATGTTTGTGTGATATGATACTATGTATATTTATCTGACACTGGGTAGCCCAGCCCATAAGATTGCACTGTAAAGAAACATGAACCCTTGATAGAAGTCTTCCCATCAATATTGATGGAATCAGACACTACCAATCTAATAAAGTTACAAGAGGGGGAAAGATGCAGGTTCTGGGTTGTTTCCCCATTGGAAACGCTGTAAATTCTCATTGCTGTTACTTCAGATCAAGGTTCATTGTGCCCCTAATAGCCAAAAGGTAAGGCTAACAGCAATTCTGTACCTGCAGGAGAACTGACAAGAAGCTACTCAAGTTTCCTTCTCCCCTTTTCTCATTTCTGATACAGTGTCCTAATGTTCATCTAAACTTCTTACTTGCCAGGAGGGGATAGGAAGACGGATGAAGATGACTGAGTCTCATTTGCATTGTGTAGAGGGCTAGGGATGCAAGGGCTGATAGTGATGTCATTACTGCTGATGAATGAGCAGCCCTGTGTGCCCAGGAGCTGCTGAAAGCATCTACCTCTGTGTGCTCCGTATGTGATTTGTGAACTTCTTGTCAGAAGTGTTCATAATTAATGAGAGGAAGGAGCAACATGTAGAGGACAATGCATTAGTGAAACAAGAAAGTCTTTTGCTTTTTGGACACGGAGACTCCAAAAGGACTCTCATTGTTTTAGCTGACTTTGGTGTCAAGCCAAGCTGGAGGCATTGAATGCAGACACACTTGTCTCCACATTATCTATATGGCCCCAGTGCCCCAGTGATAGCACTATGACTGAACAAGTCGATGCCAAACCAGAGAACACCAGAAGTGCTTTTCTTTCTCCTTTTTGCTATTTTTAGATAATTGTGAATAACAACCTATTCCCCTCATTTATTATTCTTGATGAATAGTAAATTATTCTAATAGCATTGACTGTTCTATTCATTCATTATTTGAGGATGATTAGAAGTGAATAGCTATTATGAAGCCTCACCAGTTCCCAAAATTAAACCTCAGAATGTTGTGTTTCCTTTTGGCTCTGAGTAATTATCTCTGTTGCTTCCTCTAATTCACACACACACACACACACACACACACACACACACACACACACACTGCTTTTTTGCTAGTGGTAGTCTGTTTTGACTTGACTCGGGATGCCCCCTTTTAAAAGTTATCCTGGGGAATGATGGCTAAACATCTAAAATGCCACCTCCCCGTACATACCAGAATTATGTTTAGGTTCAGTATCCACTACACTCTCACAACCAAGTTGTGAGTTTAAGCACATGAAATATTACATAAGGCATGGCTTGCAGGTGGCATCAGAGATAATAGCAGGGTAATTCACAATGTTATTTATTGAATATTCTGTGAAGTTCTTATCTGAGGACAAAGTAACAATTCAGGGTGAAAGACATACTAATTTTTAGTAGTTAAGTATTAAAATTTGGTATTAAACTCCTTAATCTGAGTGTCTGAGGCCTTGGTATACCTCTTTGTTTTTCATTTTATCTGTGTGTGTAGCTGGCAGTGGATCCTAGGACACAGTACATGCTTGGCAAGCTTGCACTGTTACGCTGCACGTAGGTCCTTCTTTAATGTATTTTATATAAAGGTCTGGTTAAGTTCCCCCAGACTAGCCTCGACATTGCAATGCTCCTGCCTTGGCCTCTTGAGTATCTGAGATTATTGACTAGTACTAGTAGGCCCATTCCTCTTCAGTCACATGCCCAATATATACCAACTATGCTGCAGAGTTAAACTGAAGCAGATATTTTTCTCCAAATCCTATGTCAGCTTTCCTAACACCTTACATTTTGTTTGCTTTGGCCTGGAATAGATTTTCAGCCTCTCCATACTATCTCCTATCTCTTTTTCTCTGAGGACATGTTAAATCTCTTGTTTAATCCCCTGACCTCAAAACTGAATTCTCTCCTCTGACTGTACACTGGTCCCCAGGAGGACACCACCCATAATTGCCAACTGTCCTGTGTGACTTGACTTTTCATAGGTAATTCATGGGTCATGTTTATGCAAAAGGAATATTAAATTGATATGAATATGTAAAACTAGGTACAAAAGAGATTATTTTGGTAATCATATCAGATGATATAGTAACTCCAAAACTCTTTCACTTTACAAAAGTGATAAGATGTTCACAAAATATAGACAAACTTTTGTTAGAACTTAGAAACAGGTCAAGAGTTTACAACAATGCAGAAATTACTCTACTTAAGAAAAAGTTCTATTTCTTGATGAGAAAAATTGTTGAGTTTCATGACACCTTAACTCATCCTTAACCCATTCTCATAGCCCTTGTCTCAATGGTAGACTTAAAATTTTCAGTATTTCTAATATGAGTACTGGGAAGAGCAGGAGGCTATATTAGCTGAGAATTGTTATTTGTTCTGACCAGAGTGGCTCAGAGCTCCACCACAGAACTCACTCACTCTATAGAACCAATGAGTAGTGGGTAAGGAGGGTTAGAAGCTAAGGTGAGTATATTGTTGAAAATATTTACAGGCAAAAGGTTCACTTGTAGCTGCAAAAAGTAGCAAGTTAACATTTAGAACACGAACACACACACACACACACACACACACATGCACATACACGACTTTGGAAACAAAGGAAGCACAAGATGCTTTTACATGAAATTTGAAAGGCTTTGTTATATTCTTGGAACTCAAGAAGAGCACACCATGTGCAAGGCTGTGTGTGTGGTTGGAAGGTGCTGAGGAAAGACAAAGTTGTCAACTCTAACTCAGCTTGATTTTTTCATGCAGGAGGACAGTAAGAGCTAAAGAATGATTGTAATTCATGAGGAATGGAAGGAGTACCCCAGTGAACACAGAGGAGCCTGGAAATGGAGGCTCTGTTACCTTCTGAACTCTGAAGGAAATCTTTATCTAATTGCTAGCTGACCACCAAGAAAACTGAACAAGGAATTCAGTGGCTACACATGACCACGAAGAGAAGTTTATAAAGAACAATGAGTGGAAGAAGAGTGGATCTCGTAGAGATGAAAGTGTATATGAGTATAGCATAAACAAACAAACAAATAAACTATGCAAATTTTTTAAGTGAATAATAAAATCAGAAGTTGGTTTTTTGAAAAAAAAATGAGTAAATTGAGAAATCTTTAATTAAACTATAGAAGAAAAGAGAGCCATTTCAAATGATTATAACCAGGACTAAAAGCAGGAACCTTCTTTTAAACTTCTAGAAAAAAATTATTCCTAGAAAATTGAATAAATATTTTAAATTAAGTAATTAAATGAATAATATGAAGTAAAAATGCTAAGTATCACAACTATTTCAAGATGCAATATTGACATATAATGAAAACAAAGAAGTCCAATGCAGAGGCCCAGGTCTCTAGCACTACAATATCTATGTTGTAAACTTAACAAATGTTTAAACAAACTTAGAGGGACCAATTCTACTTAAAATCTATAGTGGGGCAAACTTTTTAAACTATATACTTCATATCAAGGCTAGATAAAGACAATATTAAAATAAGAGGAGATAAATATGCTTTCTAGACTTAAAAATTCTCAACCTAAGAGGAACAAATCCAACCCAGTAACATACTAAAAATTTAAACATCAATTGGGATTTATCCTAGGAATAAAACATGATTCATTTTCTATGTGTATGTATATGTGTATGTGTATATAATATATGAGCATATATATATATATATACTTTTTGTCATTTTTAGTAGCCAAAACAATACTGGAAAAAGAAAATTTAAATTATAAATATGACCGTTTAAAATCTGTCAGGCAATGTAAAATTCATACTTATAAAAGCAAAGTCAAACTGTTACATAAATTTATAATTTTCATATTAAATGTCTAGCATATAACTATTTCTCCTATATTTTAAGTTACATGCTCTTTGATAGATTTTGTATACAAAACATTTTTAGAACATCATTTACTACTGCAAGAACAGAAATAACTCAATCTTTCTAGTCTGATCAATTTAAAATGTTTTATTATTTTTATTTGGAGTAAATCAAACAAGTTACTGTATGTATGACATAATGCTTTTGGTTTTGCTCTACAGAGAATACCCTTTGATAAATTTTATTTGAAATGATTGTCTCCAGAAAGGAAGATAATATATGGCGTAGTTCAACAGCATTCACTAGATTGAGATTTTGGGCATATGACCAATATCAAGAAAAGCAGTTTTGTTTGGACAGGAGATCAGACAAAACCAAATACTCGGCTCTTTTAGAGCTGATATGAATTCAACCAACTGGAGGAAGCTGTGTGGGATACTGACAGGTCTGTAGTCATCTGGAGGGTTCCACAAGTCTCATTCATCATCAGAACTTCCCACATTTTTCCTGCTCTGGAGACCCAGTTTCCTTTCACTTCCAGCCCCGTCACAGGTACAGAAGTCTCAGTCTCCTGACCAAGTGCCACACATGCTCCATACCTAGACATGGGGACACTGCCTGTGTAAATCCAGCCCTGTCATTTATGGCAGATGTGCCACCAAGCTGTTTTAAGTTATCCAAGTTTTATGTCCTGACCTATAGAGTCTTGTCATATCCACACCACAGTATTATGTAGAGTATATGGAATGAATGATGTTAACCACCAAGGGTGTTGCCTTTTTCATACTGGTTGTTCAATATACTATTATTGGGGGTGGGTATCCCTTAGTTTTTTTATTATTATTATTTATTTTTTTACAGCCTCCACGGTGATTTATTTACAGACTGTCTGTGAACTCTGTGAGATTGGAATCTGTCAAAGGGTTCCTCTATGTCACCATGATCCTTCACACAGACGTCTTTCTGTCTTGGTGTCTTAGAAACACTAGGCAGCTGAAGTGTCAAAGTTGGGACAAAAGTTTCCTCTTGCTCACAATCAACTTCGGGAAAAAGGGCACCTGTTTCTCTAATAGCAGTTGCTCCTGGGTGGATCAGTACCTAGAGTGAATAATTGCATACTGAGTATCTCTGCTTCCCCATTGCTAGTCCAGCTTCTCCCGTTTACTATCTGTGTCCTGGCCAAATAGTACCACATTCCTAGTCTGCTAAATCTGATACCTTTTTTAAGTTCAAGGTTGTAGTAGTGAGAACTTCTGCTTAGTGGGAGCACAGGATACAATGTGTTATTCATCCAAGGGCACACTCCTTTCAAAGAGCAAAGCATTGCAGAACTGCTCAGTGCTTTCACCATCACACTATCCCAGCACTGCACTGACATTGCGTTTTCAACACTCAGTAAACTGCAGCCCTCATTGTTTTCTGTGGGGCTTTTGGGGACAGCCCTTCCTGTTTTAGTTTTTTATTTCTCCTTTATCATGTTTATCACAGTTCAACCTCTACTCATCTCATCTTCTCTCTAACCTCATCTAGAACACGACTCTCCTAGCTGGCTCTTGTACTTTGGTTCTAGCTCTGGGGACTATTTGCCTGCTTTTAAAATTCTTCACATTAGGCACCTGAACAAACTTTATATTTAGCAGGATAAGCTGGATAGGAAGCCATCCAAGAAATTTAATGAGAGGACTTATCAAAATCAAACAGGCCACTTCAAACTAATGCTCACCATATGTAACTGTGTGTCTTTCCCCCAGAGCCTGGAAATAGAGACATGATTAAGAGTAAAATCTAGGTATCTCTGTAAAAGAGGTCTGTAGTGTAGGTTAGTTTCAAAAAGTTAAGATGTACTGCCTTTTCTAGTAACCAGTAAACCAGTAATTTAAGAAAGAGCAGGCACTCATTAATTTACAAAACAGGTTTACCATTCCACACAGCATCCAGAGCTGATTCCAAGAAGTGTAAAACTATCTTATTCTTCAAACTTGTCCTTCAACCTTGGCAAGTCATTAGTCCACGTGAGTCCTAATCTGATGTTGGAGTTTAGGATCGCCACTATATGGAAATTGTCTCCAACGCTGTTTATTCGTTTCTATTATCCTTTAGGGAGTTCAACATGGCTAAAGCCAAGTCTACCCTTTCCAGATTTCAATCTCAGAATTATTTCTTGTTTTTATTAGTCTCTATTTAGGTATTAATATTTAGCTACCAAAATATCCTGTGCCAAAATAATGTATTCTCAGGCAATTCTGGAGAGAGATCATGAAAGGGTCCCTGCCCCTGCATGGCAGCCACGGTGATTTGTTAGTTTGGTACTCTGGATTCATTTTTGGCATCATGGGCCGAGGCTGTTCCTATATTACTGTGCACCCACACTCACTTACTGACTTACCACTTGCAAACCACTGGCTTTTGTAAGCTCTAGCATCATTTATTAGCAAGATAAATGAGAGTAATTAAGCTTCAAGGCCGTAAGTGCTAAAACTTTTTGGAATTAGTGTGCTATTAAAATGACAGAGTGCCTGACTCTTCCCAGGTAAGCAGTGCTCTCTCACCTCTGGCTCTGCTTTGCAGTGTGACCTCTACTGGCTATGTTCCTTGCATCGGTGAGCTAAACAAAATACCTATATTAGTGCCATGGCTGGACGGCGAGTTTGTGTTTCGAAGCCATTCTGGGCTTGATCATTTACTTTTCAGGTAAGGGTTGCTAGTCTCCGGTAGCTAGATGCAGACCAAATTACATCGCAAAGCAGCAGTTCTCTCCTTTTATCCAGCAAGCAGAGGCCTGTGGAACTTTCCTCTTAACAATAAACCTTAGTGTTGAATCACCTAACACAGCAATCTAACACACACAAAGGAGAACAGGAAAGGCTAAACACTGGGATGGGGAAGGACAGAACACGAGTAATAAACGAGTTATAAAAGAGGATATAAACACCAATGTTTTTTCTAGTTTTAATTACATCATGGAGTTTTTGGTTTTCCTGGTGGGAAAAGTGTGTAAAACACATTTGAGAGTGAAAGTGGAAACCTATTATGAAGCCCCACTGCTTTAGAATCTATTCAAACTGTGTAGAAGTTCTTTGAGATGTATAGACATTGAATCCGATTAATTTTCACATGCAATTTTGTTATTTGCAAGTTTTTGAAGTAAAGTTTAAAAATTAGCAAAAATGTGATTTTAAAGTTATTATAAATAAGATATACTTGTGTTTAAGATTATTAAATAATATTTTAAAAGGTGTTTAACATTTTGACAATGGTATGAGTCAAATATTCAACCTTCCTAGCCTTCTCGAGAAAAAGGATCTCTGATCTCTGCTATAATAAATAAACACATTGGGATATAGAAAATATGACTTTGAGTTAAATTTGACTTTTACTTCTACCTATGTACCTGTGTGATTTTTTCATGGAAATTCTGTTCATACTAGTGTTATTTGACTAACAAGGTGGTGCAACAAATTCCTGTTCCGTATATGCCATGTGTGAGCACCTATTGTCTATCCCATGTGTGAGTTCCTCTGTTCATCACATTTGTGAGCTCCTAATCTTCGTCAAACATTGCTCAGCCTCATGTTCCTGGCCAGGACTCTCTGTGTGGAAGTACACAAGCAATTGTTTCAGTTCAGGACTTCTACATTATGAAACCTTTTATTGTACACAGAATAATTGCCTTCCAATAAAATGACAAACATTTTCACAGTCCTACTTTTTTTTTGAACTATGAGTGGTTTGAGTATATGAAAGAAATGTCAAATAAGACATTGTAACATCTTTACAGTAGAATAAAAAGATGCAGATTTCAACAAAACAGAAGGTCGCCCTACAGAAGCATCATTATTCCTAGTTAAATAGGACAGTCTAACTATAACCTTCATGCTTAAAAAATAACGTTATTAGCCACATTTTTCCTGTAACCTTTACATCTTCCATTCCTACCTCTAAAATTTTGGATTGGGATAAGAAAAGAAGGAAGAATTTGCATTTGGGTTCAGAGAACACTATTTTACCAGTCTCAATATCAGATTCTGACATTCCACTACTTTCATTCCATCCAAATTATATCTATCGTTCTATTAAACCTTATTGGAAAAATTTAGCCCTGTAGTTTTTTTAAAAAAAAAAAAATCTCATAACTTTATTCCCATCTACAAAATAAAACAAATGGTTGGTAAACAGAGATAAGGGAGATGAACAGAATACATCAGGAAGAAGTAATTAATGCCTCTTGCTCCAGCACCGCAGTGTAGTCAATTCCCTTAAACAGAATTCTGCTTTTCCATTTTGTATTGGTTAGCTTTTTTTTTTTAATCAATTACACACAGGATACAGTCATACAGGCATCTCAAAGGAAGGAACTTAAATTGTCACTGCCATATATAAATCCTATGGAGAGTTTTCTTGATTAATGATTAACATGAAAGGGCCCACCCACTTTGGATGGTATAAAATTAATTATTTTAATATAATTTAAACTGAATTAATCCAGCAGCTGTATTTCTTTATGTTTGCTAGTTTTCCAATAATAACACAGAAAGACTAAGATTTATTAAAATTGACTTAGGCTAAATACTGAGCAATTATTACTCTATTCTAAACCTCCAAACTAATAAGGCTTTCTCTCAGACAATATTCCCATCTTACTTGAATTTTTTCATCCTTTCTTGATCCATGTCTCTTCTGATATTCTTCTGGACCTCTCCTCATGGCTCATTTCTTCATCCTCATAGTCTCTCTCTCTCTCTCTCTCTCTCTCTCTCTCTCTCTCTCTCTCTC
>JADRCD010200056.1:0-12166 GCA_019843815.1 Montemys delectorum
CTACAAAACAAGACACTGGCTTGCTCACTCCTAGGGTTGACCCTGCATAGCCGGGTCTCAGTTGCCTGGATGGTAAAAAATGTAGCAGGGGTCAGAGGGGTCAGCAGGCACGTCACTAGGCCTACCTATGCAAGAAGGAAATGGTTCTCTAAACTAATCAAGAGGCCCTTCCCATCTCAAAGACAGGCAGCAATTCTTTTGTTCTTGTCTGTACAGGGATGTCAGTGCCCTCCTTTGAAGGTGATCACCAAAGTACCACTGACTGGTTTTCTTTTGCTTTTCTTCCTTCCTTCCTCCTTCTCCCTCTTCTTTTCCCTCTTCCTCCTCCTCCTCTTCTTCCTCTTTCTCCTCCTCCTCCTCCTCCTCCTCCTCCTCCTCCTCCTCCTCCTCCTTATTCTTCTTTTGAGGCATGGTTTCTCTGTATGTAACCCCGGCCATCCTAGAATGTCCCTCTTTCAACCAGGCTGGCGTTGAACTCAGAACTCTCCCTGCCTCTGCCTTTCGAGAGCTGGGATTACAGGAGGGCACCACCACCACCACCACCATCCTGCCATTGTTTTGTTTCTTGAGACAAGATCTCAAGTATCAATGTTTGACCTCCTGCCCCACTTCCTGAGTTTGGGAATAATAAAACCCGTACCACAGAGCCTGACGTAAGCAGTGCAGAGGAAGAAACCCAGGGTCTTGTGTAAGTTTCCTTCTGCTGCCTTTCCTGGAGAGATAATGAGTCTTCTCTGGGAACCCAAGAAAGGGACCAGCTAGTGTAAAGCTTGTCTCTTAACGTTCCCTACGGGGTTGTATAGTATTCCCTCCTGACTTTGATCTGGATCTTTGCTGTATACTGAGTTTTACTGCGGCCCCTTGGGCAGACCCTCCTCTAAAGTACACTAGTCGATGCCTTTCTTCACTGTTCATTTGTCAGCTCGAAGAGAAATCTTCACCCTAAACCCCTAAAAGCAGGTCAGGTGACCTCTGAAGGGGGACCCCATTCCATCCAACTCACCCCTCTTTTTGCCACTCTGGACATTGTTTTGGAGACTCAGAACTAGAAACGGCTGGCCTGAAGCCTTTTCTACATCAGTTAACCTCTCTGCCCTCCTCTCAAAAACCTTAGAGGAACTTCGGGTTCGTCCTTCAAGACCAACTCGATTCTTTGCAGAGCTGCAAGGCTGGATCTGACTCGAGATAAGGATGGGACCTGTGCCCTCAGAATGAGGCTGTCTCCGCACCAACAAATCCTAACTGGTTTGAGATGAGTGGGGCCCAAAGATATGGAGCTCGGACAAACATTCAACCACAAGCCTTCTCCTAGGTATGGGCTTTTAGTTCCCTCCCATTCTGGCTCCTCCCTGAGGACACCTTGTTTTCAAACTCACACTGTTACTCTGTCTTTAAAGTGTGTTACCCTCGGAACTTCCCCCCACCCCCCCCCCACCACCAAAACCAGGTATTCTAGGTAAACCTTCCCAATGGCCCACACCCTACCTACGGCAAGCGATAGGGCTCTAACAGGCACAACACCAACAAACGACCAATCAGATTAAGGAAGACCTGATCTTGGCACAACAAACTATAGTCACCCTTTCAACATCACATAGATTCCCTGGCTGCAGTGTGCTCCAAAGCTGCGGGCAACTAGACTTAATGATGCCCCGCAAAGCGAAGCATCTGGGCTGTTTCTAAGCAAGCCAACATGGTCTACTACGGGGAACATGCTAAACAATTCCTAGAAAGATTCCAACAGGGTAGACAGTATCTTCTGCAAGGATATGTGGACTTCTTGGGGCCACGGATCACCCCTTGGCAGACCTGATCACTATGGTTGTACAAACTTTGGTCTCTGCCTTTTCAACTGTCTCACCAAGTTCTTTTAAAAGGTCACTCAGTTCTTCATGGCTAAAAACTACTAGCCACTATCTCACCTGGAAGGGACCTCAGCGTGCTCCTTCCACCATTGGGACTGTCACCCCACTCTAGCTGGAAGAAGCCCTCCCTCTCAAAACTACAACCCTTCTCCTGACCCACCCACCTTTGCTTTCCTTTCTTCTTCCCTTCCTTCCTTCCTCTCTCTCCCTCTCTCTCTTTTTTTTTTTTTTTTTTTTTTTTTTCGGTTTTTTTGAGATAGGGTTTCTCTGTGTAGCCCTGGCTGTCCTGGAACTCACTCCGTAGACCAGAAATCCACCTGCCTCTGCCTCCCAAGTGCTGGGATTAAAGTCCTTCGCTACAGTGTCCAGCTCCACCCCTTTCTTCTTTTTTACCCTTTCATATTTGGGAATATATTATCTAATAGCCTCAATCCATGAGGAATTAAGTCAGGCTGCATGCACTGGGCAATAGCCCTAACCATGAAGAATGGCTCCACCCTAGCCTGACTGGTCAGCTCTATCTGCAGAAAGAAAGTGCCCAAGTATCAAAAAGAACCCACCATGCTTCCAATCCAACTACAAAAAAATAGCTGTAACTTCCTGGTAGCTATGCACACACACACACATACACACACACACACACTTGTGCACATACACACACACACGCACACACACACACACAGAGGCACGCACATACACACATCCCTACACACACTTGTGTACACACACACACACATTCCCAGCCCCTCATCCTTCATCCCTGGGGAAGGTTGAGGCCCCTCCCAGTTCTAACAAACCAGCTTCAGTCTGTTTCCTGCTTCTCTGTCTCATGTTTCTTACAGCTGGTGTCTTGTGAAGCAGAGAGAGAGAAAGAGAGAGAGAGATGGGAGACAAGCTATGGGGAGCTTGAGAAGCAAGAACCCTCTAGGGCTGGCAGGGCAGAACCCAGACAGGAGACAGAGAGTGCTGGGATGTAGTGAAGTTAGAGCGCATGCCTGGCGTGCATAAAGCCCTGGGTTTGACTCCCAGGACTGCATAAACCTGGTGTGGTGTGTGCCCTTGGGAGAGGAAAGTAGGAGGACCAGAAAGTCAATGCCATCCTGAGCTACACAGTGAGTTTCAGGTATACGGTACTCTGTGTGTGAAGGAGAGTCGGGGTGGGGGTGGGGGCACAGATGTGGTGGGGAGCGAGTAGGGCACGAGTTTGAATTATAAAGGAGGGCTAGGAGTGATTACTCAGATTGTTTACTAATCCCTATAGACAGCACAGGGCGCCTCCTCCTTTACTCTAATCTCAACTTTACCCTGTTCCATGCCACTGGGTCTATGGATGATTTCCATTTTATAGCTAGGGGAAAAGGTTTCAAGAAACAAATCAAAGCCTGCTGAGTGACACCAGGGTGGTGGCACACAGCTGTGAACCCAGCATTGGGGAGGCTGAGGCAAGAGGACTTAAGAGTTCATAGGCAGCCTAGGTTCAAGACTACCTTAGGGTACAGCGTGAGACTCCGGTCTCAAACCAGACCAAGTGGAGCAAAGCCAAGCACAAGCCCCAGAGAGATGTCTAGGTTCCGGGTAGAGGAGATCAGAGAGCTGACAACCCCTGACACTCTAGGCTGAGTCATGTCTTTCTGAGGCTCACTGATTCCACCCTTCAGTGGGGACGATTTGAGGATAATACACAGTCTGTCTCCAGGTGTTGCCAAAGGAGCCGGTAGCCTAAGGAAACACAGACACACAGACTCACAGACCACAGCCCTCCCCACCCTGGGGCCACAGCTCCATCCCTGGCTCAACTCAGCCCTGTCGTGTTCTTCAGCTCACAAACGCCTGCAGCCCAGCATCCCTAGCCTTCACACACTGAAATAACTTTGGATTGAGACAGTGTAACCTGTGGCCTTTTTCCTGACCCATACAGTCCCTGGGCTGGGCTGAGCCTCTTCCTTCAGAGTCTCCTACCAATCAAGACAAATCCTCTTAATTTGAAAAATCCGGAGGTTCCGAGTCAGCTCTCAAGTGGATGATAGGTCTGGCTTTAAAGACAGACAGAACCCTTCCCCATGTGCAGGCTCAGAAGAGCTCAGATAGGAATGGAGTTTCCCAGGTGAGTGAGAAAGGGGACCTTGGCCTGGCCCTTTATTTAAATCTCTTAGGAGAGAGGGAGTCCTGATACCCATTTGCTGTCCATTCCTTCAGCCTCCATAGTCTGTCAACTGTGTCTCATTTGTAAATTAAAACAAGGATTTTTCTTTTTTTGGTTTTTCGATACAGAGTTTCTCTGTGTAGCACTGGCTGTCCTGGAACTCACTCTGTAGACCAGGCTGGCCTTGAACTCAGAAATCCGCCTGCCTCCTCCTCTGCTGGGATTAAAGGCGTATGCCACCACTGCCCGGCTTAATTTTTATTTTTGAGAGTTGGTTTTGTGTTGTTTCAGACAGGGTCTCTCATGTACCCAGGTTTCCCTCAAACTTCTATGTAGCCAAAGCTGGACTTCACTACTGACCTTTCTTTCTGTTTCTGTGTCTGCCTCCCAAATTCTGGGATTACAGATACCAAAGCCAAGCAAATAAAGAGTTTAAAAGTGAACAATTGGAGATGTAGTATGATGTAAAAAGAAATAGCTTATGACAGAAAGACCACAAACAAATAAGGAATCACTGGGGTTTTAAAAAAATGTATCTCTCCAATTCCAACAAACAGAAACCCATCAAGATCTAAGACTGTGTTCGGCAACGCTACAACACCTACAAAGCTGTTTCTAAATCACACTCTTTGTCCTAAATGCCTATATACGTATATGCACATAAAGACAGAATCCACTTTAGACTTTTCTCAGTTGTTGTAAATACCAACCCTAAGCAGTATGACATGAGTTACGAATTTCAGAAAAGACACAAAGAAAGAAACCATGTAAAAATATCGAGACTTACAGTTTTCCTGAGCCTGGAGGCTTGCATCTGGAGGAGAAAGAAAAAGAAAATCAATCTGTTGATTTCACTAATTCAAGTCTCATGAAAACGGAAGAGAGAAGTAGGTTTAAAACTCACAGAGCATCAGCATGAGTACCAGAGCCTCGAGCATCTTGTCTGTGGACTGAGGCCCACCTCAGCTGAATCTTCAAAGACTCCTGCAGATTTAGGCACTCAGCGAGTTCTGCCTTCCGGCCATGCCTCAGGGGCAGAACTCTCTTCCCTGCCACAGACCAGAAGCCTGCCGTGTGAAAAGCAGAAACAACTCTGACAACTTCTCCAGGCACGCAGAGACCAGCTCTGGTACTTGTCAGGTAATGGCGGCCATAGCTGGAAACCAAGAACAATGAGGTCTGGGCTGGCCTGATATCTCCTCAGGAAATGACTGGCCTTCCGGAGGGACCACTGAATCCAGTGGCTTTGTCTAGAAGAGGAGAAAACAACAACAACCAAAAACAACCCCAGAGGTGGCACTTGCCTCAAAGTTCTTGAGCCATTCACCTCATCTGGGTTTGGAGACTTCTCCTGACAGGACAAGGAGTTTGTATTCCCTCCCTTCGGCTTCCACCTCAAAGTGCTTTTGTGGGATACGAAGTAAGGCCTGGCTGCCTTTCTTGTGGGCTCCCTAAACGGACTGTGTCCATACAGGGTAAATCTGGGTCCCCATCCTTCACTGACTAGCTTCTCCAACAATGGCCAGTACTTGTGAGGAAGGCTGCTTCCCGGCACCACCACTGGTGACTTGGTAGAAAGAGGGCCCTGATCACTGACTTAGTCACCAAAGGAGCGCCTTTGTCCATGTGTGTATGAGTGTGTGTGTGTGTGTGTGTGTGTGTGTGTAGTCCACACGACTCTCCCCACCCCCAATTCCCAACCTTTTTTTTTTTTTAAGATTTATTTATTTTATGTATGTGAGTGCACTGTAGCTGTACAGATGGTTGTGAGCCTTCATGTGGTTGTTGGAAATTGAATTTTTAGAATCGCTACTCACTCCAGTTGCCCCGCTTGCTCCTGCCCAAAGATTTATTATTATAAATACAATGTAGCTGACTTCAGAAGCACCAGAAGAGGGCGTCAGATCTCATTACGGGCAGTGTGAGCCACCATGTGGTTGGTGGGATTTGAACTCAGGACCTTCAGAAGAGCATCTTGCCAGTCCCAAAAGTTTGGGGTTTTTTTGTTTCTTTGTTTGTTTGTTTGTTTTGTTTTTCAGAGGATTAAAGGCCTGTGCCACCACCGCCCCAACCTTTGTTTTTTTAAACATTTGTTTGTTTGGTTGTCTATTTGTGTATATGGAAGTAGGTTACAATGCATGTGTACTACTATGTGTTTGGGAGGGGGGTGTCAGAGGTCAACTTGTAGGAATTCTCTCCTTCGGGCTGGTGAGATGGCTCAGCGGTTAAGAGCACTGACTGCTCTTCTGAAGGTCCTGAGTTCAAATCCCAGCAACCACATGGTGGCTCACAACCATCCGTAATGAGACTGACGCCCCCTTCTGGAGTGTCTGAAGACAGCTACAGTGTGCTAACATATAATAATAAGTAAATCTTTAAAAAAAAGAAAGAAGGAAGGAAGGAAGGAAGGAAGGAAGGAAGGAAGAAAGAAAGAAAGAAAGAAAGAAAGAAATTCTCTCCTTCTATTATGTGAGTCCCAGGATCAAACTTAGATCATCAGGCTTGGCAGTTGGCACCTTTTCCCAGTGAACCATCCTGTCCCCCTTTCAAATACTTATGTATCTTCATGAGAATGAATGTGTGTTTTGAGGGAGGAGTGTCTGTGTGCCTGTGTGTGCGTGGAAGCCAGAAGAGGCTGTCCCATTCTCCAGATCTGTTGGGATCTCACAACTGCTCAGCCACTGCTCCTAACGGCAACCTCTCACTCCTCCCGACAACCTCTGCTCGTAGCGGCTGGGTCATCTCTCCAGTCTCGCCCCTCCCGACAACCTCCTCCCCTACTCTTTAGCTGTCAGAAGGATTGAACCTAGGGTTTCAGGAATGCCTGGCACATGCTCTACCATTGAGCTAGCATTCCCTTCTCTCTCCCTTTATCCCTTCCTTCTTTATTCCGACCCTAGTGATTGCTAAATAGCTGGCCGCCTTTGAACACAACCCTCCCACCACAGACAAACAACCGAGATTACAGATGTGTGTAGCCTTGCCTCCTAGGGAATTTCCTAGACTATAAACTGGTTTCTTTCCCTTGGATGTTCGAAAGGTTGTAAAGGTTCTCTGGGAAAAGGCAGGCCCAGGCCTCCATTACGTAACTCGTGTTCACCCCTTGCTTACCCCTCTCTACCTTGGAATCATATCACTTCCTTCTCCGTCCTGAGCTTTGGTTGCTAACGGGTTACGTTCCCAGAATGCATTACATGCCTTTCTCATTGCTGTTCGCCTTCCTCTCTTCTTTTCTGACTAATCGTTACTCAGTTTCTCCTTACTCATCAGTTTCTCTAGAAATTTCTCCTTCCTTTACCCCCCTAGACTTCTCCCTGTCACACCCTTCCTACAGCGTGCAGCAACGGCCTATTCTCAGACAGACCAAGACCTCCCTGATGGCAGAGGAAAGTGTTTGGTTCTTGGTAGATCAAGAAGCATTAGTTAGGGAACTAGAGAGATGGCTCAGTGGTTAGAGCATTTCTGCCAGTCTTGAGAACCACCGCTTGCTTCCCAGCGCCCACAGCAGATTGCTTACACTACTTGTAACTCAGGGGAGCCAGTGTTCCCTGCTAGCCTCTAAGAGTACCACCACACATGGCAGACACGCATGCACACGCACATGGATACAGAAATAAAGATAAAAGCTGCCACGCATGGTGGCAGACGCCTTGAATCCTAACACTCAGGAGTCAGAGGCCAGTGGATCTCTGAGTTCAAAGCCATTCCGGTCTACAGAGCAAGTTGTAGGAACAGCCAGGGCTACCCGGAAAAACTCTGTCTTGAGGGGGAAAAAAAAGCATTAGTCAGAGACCAGGGCTGCAGTTCTGGCAGAGTGCTCGCCTACCATTGCGCATCACATAATTCAAGTGTGGTAGCACATGTCTGCAATCCTACTTAGGAGCTTGATGCAAGAGGGTTAGAGGTTAAAGGTCATTCTTGGCTACATAGTGAGCTTAGGTGCAGACTGAGGCATGGCGGCACACACCTTTAATTCCAGGATTCTGGGGGTAGAGGCACACAGACCAATCTCTATGAGTTCAAGGTCAGTCTGGAGTTTAGGTCGGGGTCACATCGTGAAACTATGGCCCAAAACAATACAAAAATGAAAAAATAGACCCAAGGAGTGGTACTTTGATGTTTGTCCAGGCTAGCAATGGCAATTGTTGTAGTCAGAATTTGACTATTTCTTAATGGTGTCTGCCTACCTGCCTGTCCTCTTTCCTTCTTTCTTCCTTCCCTCCCTTCCTTCCTTCCTTGTTTTAGGAACAGGATCATATTGCTTTGGCTGGCCTTGAACTCACTATATAGAGAACTTCTTGCTCCCTGACCCTGCTGCTTGCATCCAGCACGCAGCAACAAGCCCAGCACACCACTTTGTTTCTGAAGTACCATCTTTTAGGGCTTTCAGGGGTCAGCGAAGACAAGTTCAGTTGAGGATTAGTCTCTCTCTCTCTCTCTCTCTCTCTCTCTCTCTCTCTCTCTCTCTCTCTTTTTGGTTTTTTGGAGACAGGGTTTCTCTGTGTAGCCCTGGCTGTCCTGGAACTCACTCTGTAGACCAGGCTGGCCTGGAACTCAGAAATCTGCCTGCCTCTGCCTCCCAAGGGCTGGGATTAAAGGTGTGCGCCACCACCGCCCGGTGAGGATTAGTCTCTTGCTTCACTGTAAGAGCCACAGAGTGAGAGTTTCCACCTAGAAAACCATTCCTTGCTCTGACTGGTTTGAAGAGCTGTTAAAGATCCTTTCTTTTCTTCCTTCTCTTTTTGTTTCCTCCTCTTCTTTCATTCTGTTTGTTTGGTGTTTGGTTTTTTTTTTTTTTTTTAAGATTTATTTAAGTGTTATATATATGAGTACACTGCAGCTGTCTTCAGACACACCAGAAGAGGGCATCAGATTTCATTACAGATGGTTGTGAGCCACTATGTGGTGGCTGGGAATTGAACTCAGGACCTCTGGAAGAGCAGTCAGTGCTTTTAACCACTGAGCCACCTCTCCAGCCCCAATTTTTGTTTTTGTTTTTGTTTCTGAGACAGGGTTTCTCTGTGTAGCCCTAGCTGTCCTGGAACTCTCTCTGTAGACTAGACTGGCCTCAAACTCATAGAGATCTGCCTGCCTCTGCCTCCTGAGTGTTGGGATTGAAGGTGTATCCCACATCGCCCAGTTTGTTAGTGGGTTTTGTTGTTGTTGTTGTTGTTGTTGTTGTTGTTACCATTTTGAGACAAGCCCTCACTATTTCTCCCTATTACATAGTCCAGGCTCTCCTGGAACTCTCTATGTTGACCAAGATGGCTTCAGATTCAGAGATCCACCTGCCTCTGCTTCCCGAGTGCTGAGATTAAATCCTGTTCCATCATGACCACCACCATGACTAGCTGTGGCCACAAGTGAAAAAATATTAAATTGAGGAGGGCTCAGAGGGTAAGATCCTATGTTGCTCTTGGAGACAGGGACCCTGGTTTGATCCCTAGAACCTACACAGTGGTTCACAACCAGGAGCTGACACCTGTTCTGACCTCTGTGGTCACGCAACATTCAGGGGACACTCATACACATTAAAAATTGAAAACATTTAAAAATAGTAAAGTAAGGACCAGAGAGACAGTCAGTAGAGGTGCTCACCACCACGCCTGATAAGCCAAGTCTGAATACACAACAGGATAAACTGACTCCCACGAGCTGTCCCCTGATCTCCACAGTGAGGTGATGTGCTCGCCCCTTCTATACGAAACAAACAAACTACAAATTTTAAATTAGTAATTAATTGAGTTGCTTCTCGTTTGTGTGTAATCTTTTTCTACCTTCTTTCCCTCCCCTATTCTTAGTGAAGCCCTTGATGGGGAGACAGGCAGGGAAGCCTGCCTACAACTATGTTGACTCCTTGGTAAGGGATCAAGGGTCTGACCCCCTACACCACCAAGAATGAGGGCCCTGATGTGTCACTAGACTGGACTAGATCCCATCAGGGCCCTGTCCCTGTTCTCTCATGAGTTCCTCCTCCCCTCCCCCCCTCTTCTTCTTCTTCTTCTTCTTCTTCTTCTTCTTCTTCTTCTTCTTCTTCTTCTTCTTCTTCCTCCTCCTCTTTTTCTTCTTCTTCCTGCTTCTTTCTCCTCCTCTTCCTCCTCTCCTTCCTCCCCATTTTCTCTTTCTCTTCCTCCCCTCTTCTTCCTCCTCCCTCATTCACCTGAAGAAGTACACAATGGTCATCTCTGTGTGTTGTGCTCCTGCCTACAAGTGACACAGGCCAATATCATGCCTAGAAAACTGTCTTCTGGCCTAAACTTCTGGAAGCAGCCTTTCTGAGAGACAGGGCAGGTGGCAGACCCCTTGTGCAGGTACCAGGCCAGGCAGACCTTCACCCACTCCTAGGTTGTGGTGACATTAAACATGACTCAAAGCCAGGTGCCCCCAGACTGTGTCCAAGGCTCTACTGAACTTTGGAATGTGGCTGTAGAGGACTAATCCGCTATCCACAGGCATCAGACACAGTTCAGCCAGGGTTTATGCCTGTAAGAGTGGACAGGACAGAGAGTTTTTTTTTTGTTTGTTTTTTTTAAGATTTATTTATTTATTATATGTAAGTACACTGTAGCTGTCTTCAGACACTCCAGAAGAGGGCGTCAGATCGGGTGGTTGCGAGCCACCATGTGGTTGCTGGGATTTGAACTCATGACCTTCCGAAGAGCAGTCGGTGCTCTTCCCCACTGAGCCATCTCACCAGCCCAGGACAGAGAGTTTTAGTCTCTCGTCTAAGGTTTAAGGAAGAGCTCACTCCTCACCTAGAATGGGGTTAACATGACCATCTACCCATTGCGTGCATGCATCAGGAAGCTCTGATGAGAACTAGCACTCGTAAGCCACTTAACCGTCAGAGGACGCTGTCAGTCAGCTGACACTGGAAACCATGGAAGGATTTCAAGAGTTAAAATCAGGTAGACATGACTCCCTACAGCTCTTATGCAATCTTCCAAAGAAGGAAGGGAAAGTGAGCAGAAGTTCTGGGTGATAAAAATTGATACAAGTTTTTAAAAATTGATACAAGTTTTAAAAAACCCGTGAGATTTCCTCTGTAAGAACTGCAGAGACTGAGGAAGAACAGGTGCCCTGTGCCTTGGAGGAGGAGAGGTTATCTGCCGTGGTTAAAGATGCCCAGAGGCAGGCATCTGCTCACCTCCGTGGTTGTGCCTGGAGGGCTCAGACACACTGTAATTATCTATGGCAGATCCCTGCAATCAGAGGGTCCAGGGGAGCAAAGCTCATCTTTAGAGGATGGGTGTCCTGTTTCCGAATGTCTTCTGGCCTCCTCAGCAAACATTTCTTCTACAATGTGTGCGTGTGTGTGTGTGTGTGTGTGTGTGTGTGTGTGTTTTAAGTCACAATTTTTCCTATTTTCACAACAATAAAATAGGAGCCTGGGCTATTGCTGCCTTGGGGACTCTTCTTACTCTTGAGAGTTTATCTCACGTTCTCTTAATAAATCTGGCCTCACCTTACTTAAAAATACGGGGGGGGGGGCGGGGGGGGGCAGGGGAGGAGGGGCCAGAGAGACGATTCTGCAGTTAAGAGTATTTGTTCTTGCAGAGGATCCAGGCTCAGTTTCCACCACCCAGCACTGAGAGGCAGAAGGACCATCCTGAGTTCAAGGCCATCGTTGGCTACATAGTGAGTTCTGTCTAAGTTAGCCTGAGTTTAGAGGGAGAAACTGACTGAACAATAAAGTAAACAACCACTGTAAGTTAGCCTTTAAATAGGCAAAGGCAGCCAGGCAATGATGAGGGGAAGAGGGAAAGAGGGGAGGGAGAAGGAGAAGGGACAAGGGAGAAAGAGAGGTGGCTCAATGGTTAAGAGCACTGGCTACTCTTCCACAGGACTTTAGGTTCACTTTCCAGCACCCACATGGCAGCTCACTGCCTGCAACTCCGGTTCTAAGGGATCCAATAGCCTCACACAGACATATATCCAGGTCAAACACCAATAAACATAAAATAAAAGTAAATTAATTTTAAAAATACGGGAAGAGGTAGAAGTAGGTTTTTGTTTTTATTATTATTGTTGCTAGGAACGGCCGCTGCGATCTCGTCAGAAAGCACCACACTTTGGGTCCAAACAGTTCCATGTAAAGAGGTTTAATTAAGAGGAGAGGGGGCAGTAGCGCGGAAAGAGAGAGAGGGGAGAGAGAGAG
>JADRCD010200057.1:0-16527 GCA_019843815.1 Montemys delectorum
TAACTACCATTCAGGTTTAGAAATGGGTCTTCCAGGCAGGAGAGATGCCTCAGCAGTTAAGAGCACTGACTGTTCTTCCAAAGGTCCTGAGTTCAAATCCCAGTGACTACAGGGTGGCTCACAGCCATCCGTAATGAGATCGGATGCCCTCTTCTGGTGTGTCTGAAGACAGCTACAGTGTACTTACATATAATACATAAATAAATCTTAAAGAAAGAAAGAAAGAAAGAAAGAAAGAAAGAAAGAAAGAAAAAAATACTTAAGTCGCTCTTCCAGAAGCCCTCATGTGTCCTAACTCAGTCACCCCATCTGTGCTGTCCCTTAGGAACCATTATGTGAGTCTTTGAAGTCATTTTCAGCTTTTCGGACAGTGTTGCTTCTGTGCTTGAGTCCCTAGCAGCATGGTGAACTCTGATCTAAATACTCTCACGACATCCATCTTGCCTGTCTCTATCAACACTGCCTTTTGCAGGGCACACTGTTTGACTGAGTGGAACCAGAGCGCTCTCATTTCCTTTGCATCATAACGACTCTGCCACGCCACGGCACATCCTGCTGGGGGTAGATGTTTGGGCTCGTTCCAGCTTTTAGCAATTATGGATATGGCAATTATGAGCATTCTTAGCCAAGTGTCCTGAGGCATAAATGGATGCCTGCCTTTCTCTCTCCCGCCCTCTCTTTGATGGGATCTCTCTATGTTGCCCAAGTTGGCCTGGAACTCCTGGGGGACACTTGGCTCAAATGCATGCATTTCTATGGAGCAAATATTTAAAGTACATAGAGCGGCCTTGAGAAATTGTGCAGCGGTTAAAAGCACTGGCTGCTCCTCCAGAGGGCCTGGGTTCAGTCCCCTGCACCAAAACAACAGCTCATAACTGTACAACTTCAGTTCCAGGGGATCCAGCCCCCTCTTCTGGCCTCCATAGATACTGGGCACGCACATACACAGGTATACATGCAGTCCAAACAACTGTACACATAAAAGTTAATTTTAGAGGGGAAGTGGTGACACATGCCTTTAATCCCAGCACTCAGAAGGCATAGGTAGGCCGGGCAGTGGTGGCGCACATCTTTAATCCCAGCACTTGGGAGGCAGGCATAGGTAGGCTGATCTCTCTGAGTTTAAGGCCAGTCTGGTTTACACAGCTTATTCCAGGATAGCCAAGGCTGTTACACAGTGAAACCCTGTCTCAAAAAACCAAAATCAACCAACCAAATAAATAATTTAAAAAAAAATAAAAGAAGTACACAGAGTACGTTTGTTTGACAAAACCAGCCCCACCCTGTCTCTTCCTTTAAGACAAGTCTTCACTAGCCTGGGCTAGCCTTGTAGCCTGGGCTAGCCTTGAACTCATGAAGTAGCCAGGGCTTTTTTGAACCCCAGTCCTCCTGCTGCCACCTCCTAAGTTGTGTACCACACCTGGCTCCCAGGTTTTTTTTTTTTTAAGAAGAGTTGCCCTCTTCCAACAGATTTTATTTTGTCCATAGCTTCACCAATATTTGGTATCCCTAGACCATCTGAGATAAATAACTAGTATAGGGGAGAGTTCGTGAGATCTCAGCGCTAGACAAAGACCTGCAGACAGGTAAGGAAGGCTTAGAGTGGGAGAAACAGTCTTCCCTGGGAAGAGCACACCGGCTGAGTATCCAATACCAAGTGGTCAGCCCTGAAAACATGCATACAAGTAACACGATATGGACCTAGCAGGTTATAGTTATATAATCAGGAATATGTGCATGTGTGTATGTACATATAACAATATCTAAAAAATAACTGGTCATGAATTTGATTAGAGCAAGACGGAGGACAGGACAGGGAAAATGATATGATTATAATTTCAAAAAAACTAGAGTAAACTTAAATTTATGTTCATGGAATAACTGCAATGTAAAGATTTTATTTATTTTTCGAAATAGAGTTTCCCACTGTAGCCCAGATTGGCCTCAGACTCATACCAATCCTCTTGCATCAGCTTCCGGAGCACTAGAATGATAATGTGAGTCACCATATCTGACTTCAAAGAAAGTGTGTGTGTGTGTGTGTGTGTGTGTGTGTGTGTGTTTTAAATCACATTTATTTATTTATTCATTTATTTGGGGGATGCAGAAAACTATGTGTACAGAGGTCAGAGGACAATTTCTGGGAGTTGGGTCTCTCTTTCCATCATGTGGGATCAGACTCAAGTTTGGAGGTCAGTGCCCTTACCTGGTGAGCCACCTGGCTGACCCTACAGAGACTGATGGTTTAATTCCTTTATTGGAGAGGTGGATGCAGGAGGATTTCAGCAAGTTCTAGGCCTGCTTGATATACATATTGGGTCCAGGCATCTAGGGCTAAATAGTGAGACCCTGTCTCAAAAATCAAAACTAAAGAAATAAACAAATTGTCCTGTAAGTCTTTTCAAATGTATTTAATGAAAGAACTATTTCTTTTTTTTAAAGATTTATTTTATTTATTTTATGTGTATGAGTACACTGTAGCTGTACAGATGGCTGTGAGCTATCATGTGTGTGGCTACTGGGAATTGAATTCAGGACCTCTGCAGGCCCTGCTCACTCCAGCCCGCTTGCTCTGGCCCAATTCACTGTAGCTGTCTTCAGATGCACCAGAAGAGGGCATCAGATCTCATTAAGGGTGGTTGTGAGCCACCATGTGGTTGCTGGGATCTGAACTCAGGACCTTCAGAAGAGCAGTCTGTGCTCTTACCCACTGAGCCATCTCGCCAGCCCCGAACTATTTCTTAATATGTCAACTTAGTAAATTTTTGCTTGGTGGGGACTATTGTAGTTCAGGCAGCCTGGTAGAATGACTGCACGTGTGGCCCGATAAAGCAGGGTGGATCTGTATTTGCCTACTTTGCCCTTTACGTGACCTGAGCTGTGTTGGGGTTTCCCAAAAGCAATTTCAGTGTTAGGGGTGGGGTAAGAAAATGGTATAGCTGAGCCAGAGCCCATCCTGTTTGCATCTTTAGAGCCTAGCAATGCCGTTTGGGTGTGTGACTCTGGGTGACAAGAAGAACTATAACCAGCCATCGGAAGTGACTGACAGATATGATTTGGGACAAGTCATCAAGACGTGAGTGTTGGGCTGTTGCACAGTGATGGGTGGATAGACCAGGGTTGGGAAAGAGGGACTGGAGTGTACCCTGTCCTAAGGCCTGGTGTGCCTGATGGCTTCAGTGAGGAGTTCTGTGAAATCTTCCGGGCCAAAGACAAGACAACGGGCAAGCTGCACACCTGCAAGAAGTTCCAGAAGCGTGATGGCCGCAAGGTGCGGAAGGCGGCCAAGAACGAGATTGGAATCCTCAAGATGTGAGTGTGGCCGAGGGAAGAATGGGGTAGAGGATAGGGGGTGGGGAGGGCTTGAAGGGTACCTAAGGAAGTACACGTTAGTCTGTTGTAATTACTCAATGTAGGAACCAGAGCTACCCTCAGGGGACACTCAACCCTGACTACTGACTCCTCCCACTACCACTAGGGTTAAGCATCCCAACATCCTGCAGCTGGTAGACGTGTTTGTGACCCGCAAGGAATACTTCATCTTTCTGGAGCTGTGAGTACCATTCTGGGGTTCCAGGATTCCCCAGTCCCTAGGGTCTTTTCTTTCTCCTCCCTTTATAGCTAAAGAACCCCATTTTTGGAACCCTTTGGGTCCCAAGGCCCTGGGCCCTGCCCAGCCAAGTGCCTGGTACAAATCAGGCCTCCCAAATGCTCCTGTCCTACCCCCGACCCTGCCCACGCCGGGCTCAGGGGCTGGTGTCCCTCAGGGCCACGGGGAGGGAGGTGTTTGACTGGATCCTGGACCAGGGCTACTACTCGGAGCGAGACACGAGCAACGTGGTGCGGCAGGTCCTGGAGGCTGTGGCCTACTTGCACTCACTCAAGATTGTGCACAGGAACCTCAAGGTAAGGGCAGAGCCTGAGGGACCGGATCCCTTGCCATTGGGCTGGGGCTGGCCTGAGTGCCACATTGGGCTCTTGTCCAGCTTCTGAGGCCCTCATGATGGCTTCTGCTCACTCTTCTACCATTCTCTCCTGAACAGCTGGAAAACCTAGTGTACTACAACAGGCTGAAGAACTCAAAGATTGTCATCAGCGACTTTCACCTGGCTAAGCTAGAGAACGGCCTTATCAAGGAGCCCTGTGGAACCCCGGAGTATCTGGGCAAGGAGGGATGGGACAGGGGATGGTCGGAGGGACAACCTTCAGGGGGAGACTTTGGGGTAGGGGAGAAGTCTCTGTCCCAAGAAGTGGGTGTAGATGCTGCTATATATGGCCACGCTTGTTACTAACCAGTAGATGACTACTTTTTTTTTTTTTTTAGCACCCGAAGTGGTAGGACGGCAACGGTATGGTCGCCCTGTGGACTGTTGGGCCATTGGTGTCATCATGTATATCCTGTGAGTGGCAGGGCACACAATTGGGCTTGCAACCAGGTGGGCTGGACAATTATGTCTGTGACCCTCCTAGGTGACCCTACTCCATGTAGGCTTTCAGGCAACCCGCCCTTCTATGAGGAGGTAGAAGAAGATGACTATGAGGACCACGATAAGAATCTCTTCCGCAAGATCCTGGCTGGTGACTATGAGTTTGACTCTCCGTACTGGGACGATATTTCTCAAGCAGGTGAGGGGATACCTGGCCTGTGGGCAGGGTATAAAGCAGTATGGAGGGAGGCTCTGCTCTCAGCTTCTGCTGGATTCTACTCCTGCTCCCCAGCCCATCCATCACATCTAGACAATGAGATGGGGCACCCTTGCCTAGCTCATCCCTGGCTTTGTCCCCAGCCAAAGACCTGGTTACAAGGCTGATGGAGGTGGAGCAAGACCAGAGGATCACCGCCGAAGAGGCCATCTCCCATGAATGGTGAGCAGGGCACTCTGGGAGGAGTGGGCAAGTCTCTGTTGCACTCTGAGTGTCTTACATCAGAAGTCTGTATCCTTGAGGTCTTGAGGGTAGGGAAGGCTTTCTAGAGCTCTGCCTGGTGGCCCTTGATCACGCAGGGCTGCGCAGCCTCCACGAAGGCCCAGACCATTCTGATCAGATGCACTCGCCTCCTTTCTAGGATTTCTGGCAATGCAGCTTCTGATAAGAACATCAAGGATGGTGTCTGCGCCCAGATTGAGAAGAACTTTGCCAGAGCCAAGTGGAAGGTAGGCTTTGGCTCGCTTTCCTCTTGGCCCATTTCCAAGCGCTTCCTCTTGCACCCCCCAGTTCCTTGCTGCTACTGCACCTCTTCAGCTGAACGCAAAGTTTTCTCGGGCCTTCACGGGCGGCTGCAGCTGCTGCAGTGATCAGAAGCTGAAGTACTGAGTAGCTGGGTAGCCAGAGGCAGCGAGGGTACTACGGAAGGGGCTGGGCTTAGCCGTTTGGAAGGATTGGATCTAGTGAAGCTCACCACGATCTTTTCTTCACGGTCTTCCTTGCAGAAGGCTGTCCGAGTGACCACTCTCATGAAGCGGCTCCGGGCACCAGAGCAGTCTGGAACGGCAGCGGCGGCTCAGTCTGCCACTCCCGGGGCTGCTGGTGCGGCCATCGCTGCTGCAGCTGCAGGTGGAGCTGCCTCAGCCTCTGGGGCCAGTGCTACAGTAGCCACAGAGGGTGGTGCTGGGTGTGCTGCCAAGAGCGATGACATAGCCTCTGCAGATCGTAGCGCCACCCCAGCCACGGATGGCAGCGCCACCCCGGCCACGGATGGCAGCGCCACCCCAGCCACGGATGGGAGCATCACCCCGGCCACGGATGGGAGTGTCACTCCAGCTACCGACAGGAGCGCTACACCAGCTACCGATGGCAGAGCCACACCAGCCACAGAAGAGAGCACAGTGCCCACCACCCAAAGCAGTGCCGTGCCAGTTGCAAAGGCAGCAGCCACTCCGGAGCCGGCTGTGGCCCAGCCGGACAGCACAGCCCTAGAGGGTGCCACGGGCCAGGCTCCACCCTCTAGTAAAGGAGAGGAGGCTATTGGCTGTGCCCAGGAGTCTCAGAGGGTGGAGACAAGCTGAATGGGCAGCCTAGTGGGGAGATGGGAAGGAGGGTGGGGGTTTGGATGAGGGGCTTCTCACTGTATATAGAGTCACTGGCATGATGCCCTAGCTCCTCCCCGCCCCCCGAGTTCCCTCATCCCAATAGGGCATGCCTGGGGGCCATGGGAGAGCAGTCTTGTCTCCTGTGTGGATGTATGTGAGTGGTGGGCAGGCCAGAGGCAGGGCCAGCCCCAGCCCCTGCATGGATTCCTTGTGGCTTTCTGTCTTTCACTAGCTTCACCAGTTTCTGTTCCTTGTGGGATGCTGCTCTAGGGATACTCAGGGGGTCCTTGCTCTCCTTCCCTTCCTGCCTCGTCGTTTTCCCCAGGCAGGCCCTGCAAACCTCGTCCTTTCCCAGGCCCTAAATGGGTGGCCTTGCCCTGAGAGCTGGTCCTCCAGCGAGGCCCTGTCAGCAGTGTTAGGCTCCTGCACATGATGGTGTGTACCTATGGTGTTTGGGCTTCTCTAGGAGTAGACAAGACGACGCTGGCTGCAGAGAGAGGATGCAGAAATCTAGGGCAGTGTGCTTTAAGTCTGGTCACATGGTTGGGGGCAGGCACTGCATGTTAGCCGTGGGGATCCTCAGAAGCAGGAGAGAGAATGGACGGCCAAAGCTTCCATCCTTTTCCCTGGGTGGGGGTGGGGTGGCGATCTTCCCTCTGAAGATCCTTGTGTTATTTTATAGCCTCTTGAGTCCTGTATCGGGTTGCTCTGTATCCTGATTCGTAGGAGACTCTAAAGGAGGAGAGAAACATGTCAGATGCAGCAGCAGTGACGCCTAGGAGAACAGAATACAGGGAAAGCAACCAGTGTCCCAGCCTATCTGGGTCCTTCCTGTGAGCTGGACAGGGAGGGCTGGTGTCCCCCCCCATGGCCTTCCTAGATGCCATTACCAAGGAGGAGACCTTTGTCATAGCCACCTCATGCAGGCTCAGGCCACAAATCCTCATCCTCCCAGGGAGGCGTGGCAGCACCTCACAGGCTGCTATGGGAGCTTGCTTTTCACAGCGGCAGGTTTTTCTGCTCTTAGTTCGGCAGGCAGCATAGAGAGAGTTTTCCTCTGGTTCTCCCATCAGAGGCAGAGGTGTCGCTCAGCCACGTGAAGTAGCTCTGGCTGGGATGAGGAAGTAGACTATTGATTCCCTAGCTCCCTGAGGGATGCTCTTGCCAGGTGCCCTTGGTCAGACCCTACCACAGCCTGAACAGGCAGCCACGCTGGTCCTTGCCCTTGCTCGGCACTCCATGGTGGTCCTGCCCTTCTCCCTGCATGCCTGTGGGTCTGCTCTGGTATGTGAAGGTTGGTGGGCTAACTGTGTGCCTGCTGAACCTGGCAAATAAACGTCACCCTGCAAAGCCTCTATGGCCACCCTCTTGCCTTTGCTTCCTCTGTCCTATTGGGGAGGAGCCTATGGAAGGCAGTGGGGGAGGGAAGAGGCTGTGGGATCAGTTTTTGGGTCGTGGCTGATGCTTAGTGCATCTCCAGTGTCTACCTGGAGGATGTTGATGGGAATCCTCTGGACTCTAAAAATCCCACTGGAGTGGTGTGTTTCAGCTAAGAACTATCCCGAGCTGAGCACCGAAGGGCTGATGCTTTTCCGATTCTTGTTGAAAAAGAGCTTTTGTCTTTACTCGGGTGGAGTCTACTCAGGGCGAGTGACCTTGCTCATGGGAACGGTGGGCCTCCTTGGCTGGGGAGAGGGCAGGGTTGCACAACAGTTCTGTGCTGTATGTTGATGCCTATTTCCTGTGAATACCTGTGCTTTCCACTTAGACCAAAAAGATTTCATTCTGTCTTCCCCCGGCTGGGGCAGACCTGCTTTATAATATGAAATTATGTATGTTTCTTCTGGGGGAGTAATACTGCTAACGATACCGTAAAAAATCGCTAAGGAGCCCTGGCTTCAACTCAAGACAAGCTTTGGTGAACTCACCTGGGTTGCTCTCTCAGGGAGGACCTTAAATTCTCTGATGTGGGAATAATAAAGAGGGTTTGCTATTTCCTGGTCTTTGAAGCATCTGTACATCCAGAATCACCATGCTGCAGTCCCAGGCATGAGGAATTCTGGGAAGTAAGGGCTAAATTACTGGCCCCAGTGTCTACCTAATCTCAAAGGTTACTAGGTCATATTTGAGTCAAGCCAGGGCAAGTGTAGTGGTTTGAAGGGCTAGGACTTAATGCGTCCATCTTTCCAAGATGATCCATAGTAGAAGGCTGACAAAGTGGGGGCCCTCTTTCGATCTGGGAACTGTGAGTTGAAAGCCTATTACTTTCCTTAGCCATTGACCATCATCCCTTTTTCTTGGTATTCCAATCTATTTGACTGTCCCGAAGTGCAGCAAGAAGGGGGTCTGGTTCGCTTTGCACCGGCTCGAACTTGAGACAGTCCCTGGCTTAGCAGGGATAGGGGTCAGATTATAGCTTCCCTGTTTTCCGACACAGCCCATCGCAGGATTTTGTGGTAGAAACAGGGATCCACTCTTAGGAGACACCGAGGAGCTAAATCCCAGGATTCCGCAGGGCTGGCCAGCTGCTTATCGCAGCCGTTCCAGCGCCCCGCCCCGGTTTGTCCAATCAGAGGGAAGCACTCAGACGTGGGTCTGTGACGACTTCCGGTTCGCTACCGGAAGTGGTGCGGTGGAGCGAAATTTGAAGGAACCGGAGCCACGGCCGATTTGGCCACCGAACTGTGACTGTTGCTGGCAGCTGGCTCTCTGGGCTGCTTGAGTCGAGCCATCATGCCTATCCGCGCTCTGTGCACTATCTGCTCCGACTTCTTCGATCATTCCCGTGACGTGGCTGCCATCCACTGCGGCCACACTTTTCATCTGCAATGGTGAGTGACGGCGGTGTGGGGCCCCGTGCGAGTCCTATGGGTGTCGAGCCTAGAGACAATCCATCCTCGGAACTAAGATAAGTGACGACGACATTAGAGAGGCTCACGGAAGCTTTCCAACCTGGGCCGAAGTGGGACAGGTGGAAGTGATACCGGTAGCCCAGGGAGGGCTACGGTGAAAAGAGATAGGTGCCTCCTTATTGCGCTAAGAAATGTGACTTCAAAACTATTAATCTGAGCGGAGATGAGCTTTTACTGCACTAACGAGCCATTTTATTTGAGAGTCAAAAACAAAAACAAAACAAAACAAAACAACAAATAAAACCAGACCAACAGCCGGGCAGTGGTGGCGCACGCCTTTAACCCCAGCATTTGGGAGGCAGAGGCAGGCAGATTTCTGAGTTCGAGGCCAGCCTGGTCTACAGAGTGAGTTCCAGGACAGCCAAGGCTATACAGAGAAACTCTGTCTCGAAAAACAAAAACAAAAACAAAACAAAACAAAAAAACCAAACCAGACCAACACCAACAAGTCGTTTGCTGGATGCTTTGGATTGTTTCTAAACAGAAACTGGCCAGACACTCCAGTAAACCTGGTTTAACTTGGAATGGCAAGGAAGTAAATGCCTTCCTATCAAGGGGTCCTGATGTTTAACTGCCACTTTTGGTAAGCAGAATTGGTGCTGCGGGATGAACCGAACGCTGGGTTAAGGCGCCGGATGCCGACGCTCATCAGACCCCAGAAAAGGTGTTGGGTGCTATAGACAACAGGACGGTGGCCATGGAAGTCGGAATCCGCTAAGGAGTGTGTAGAGTCTCCTTGCAAATGAGCAGAGTGGTTCAAAGCTTACAACAAAATTAAAAATAAAGTAGAAGAGAGGTCCTTTTGGGAGACTGGGAGGTTTGCTAGGGGCAATAGGGCCCACAAGGCAGGAAGTGATGTGAACACTGCTGGATGTCTCCTATTTGCAAAGCTTTGTTTAAAACTGATGTTAGAGTCTTTTGTGTTGCATTTCTCAGTACAGTCTGGGGAGGAGGGAAAAGTGTGGAGACAGAATGATCAGGAGTTTTAAGGTCAGTCTCAGCCACATAAGTAAGGTAAAAGTCAGCCTGGATTTTCTGAGACCTTGTGTCAAAAAGACAAACAAAGGAAACTACATGATACAGTGTTGTGTGGCCGAGTTCCATTCTCAAGGAGCCCTTGTGTAGTTAGGTTAGAAGTAACCTACCACTAAAAGTACTTTCTGTCACCTGCTTTCTCCCTAAGCTTTCACCTTGGACTTTCCTGTGTAATTACGTTTTAGGTCTGTTTCTTGAAAGCATACTTGGCTTTAAGAATCTGGTATAATAATGCTTGTATTAAACTGAACCGTTTTAGCCTTCTTAAAATGTCGTACTTACTGATGAAATCTATCATATTCATTATCTTGTTCCACCTGTTGCATTTTGTGTTTTTCGTCTTTGTTTTGTTTTTTCTTTTTTGTTGTTGTTTTTGTTTTGGTCTGGCTTTCTGGCTTTTTTTTTTTTGAGACAGAGTTTCTCTGTGTAGCCCTGAATGTCCTGGAACTCACTCTGTAGACTAGGCTGGCCTTGAACTCAGAAATCCATCTGCCTCTGCCTCCCAAGTGCTGGGATTAAAGGTGTGTGCCACTACTTCCCCGGCCCTAGCTGATTTTTTAATCTTATTTTCATTTTAAATTATGTGTTATATGTGTGTATCTTTGCGGCTGTGTGCATATGAGTACAGGTAACCTCAGCGGGCAGAGTCATCTGCTCCCCGTGGGGCTAGAGCTACAGAAGGTTGTAGGTTACCTGATATGGGTGCTGAGAACGGAACTCAGGACAGCTGGGGAGCAGCACCACACCTACTCTCAGCCAGTGAGCTGTCCTCTCTCCAGCCTTTTAAAACAGACAGGCCTTGCTGCGCTGAGCTCAGACTGACTGAATTTCTGTTTGTTTCTTCAGCCCCCTAGAGCTCAGATTGCAGGTGTACGCCCCATGATCCACCTGTCCCTCAGATCCAAGCCCTGTACCTGGAAGGCAAGGGAAGGCAAATGCTCTACTACTGCTTTATACCCCCAGGCATTGTATCTATTTTTGTTTTTGAAACAGGGTCTTGCTTTGTAGTATGGCTAGTCTGGGATTCATGGCAGTCAGTCCTCTTGCCTCAGCCTCCTCAGTCCTGGGATTGCAGGTGAGAACCACCACTCCTGGCTTCCACTTATGTGCTTTGTCTCACATACCCTTGGCTGGCCTTGAACTTGCTGCTTAGCCAGCCAGGGATGACCCTGAAATTGTAATCGTCCTGTTGCCATCTCTCAAGTACTGGAAGTATGTACCATCCTGCTTGGTTTATATAATGCTAGCGATTGAATTTTGGGCTTTGTGCATGCTTGGCACTCTGTTCATTGAGCTGCATTCCAAGACCTTCCTGCCCCGAGTATTCTTGGGTAAACTTTTTTTTTTGGAGACAGGGTCACACTATGTAGTTGACCATGAACAGGGAGATCCACCTGGGCTCCAAAATTAAAGTTGTGCACCACCACAGCCAGCACTGTTTTAACCCTCTTTAGATGCTGATTCCATGGTATTGAGCACATTTGCAATGTGATATAACCTTCAGCATTGTTATCTGAACTTGCCATCAGCCGGACAGAAGCACATAACCCATCAAATACTAACTCTCCATGTGTTAGTCCTCCTGGACCCTGAGACCCTCTGCTGCACTTCTGTCCCCGAGTTCCCTATTCCAGGAATCCCATAGGTCAAGTCTTGTATTCTTTGTCCTTTTAAGTCATGATGAATTCATGTAGCATTAGGCAGGGTTTCTCTGTGTAGCCCTGGCTATCCTGGAACTCACTCTGTAGACCAGGCTGCCTCTGCCTTCCAAGTGCTGGGATTAAAGGCGTGCGCCATCACCGCCCAGCTTTTTTTTTTTTTTTTTTTCTTTTTTCTTTTGTAGAATTATAATTTTAACATTCACCTATCTTATAGCATGTATCAGAATTTCATTTTTGTTGTGGCCAACATTTAATTGTATGTATGAAAATACCATATTTTGTTTATTTGTTTGTTGTTGATAGACAGGTGTTTCCGGATTCTGACTGCTGTGAATAGTGCTACTCTCCTGCTGCACAGCTACCTGTCTGAGTCCCTGTTTTCAGCTCTTTAGGATGTATACCTGGGAGCCGAAAGACTGGAGCATATGGAGATTCTAGATTTAGGTTTTTTTTGCGGAACTGGCATACTATTTTGCACAACAGCTGCCAACTTCTCTTTCTGTCTCTGTCTCCCTCTCTCTTTCTCTGTCTCTTTGTGTCTCTCTCTGTCTGTGTGTCTCTCTAGGTCTCTCTCACATCTTTGGGTTGCACAAATTGACTTTTAAACATCATTTTAATATTTTTAGTGTTAAACATTGTAAACACAGACTGGTATATACTAACCCCATGCTAAATCACACACACACACACACACACACACACACACACACACACACACACTAGTTCTCATGTAGCCCAGATTGGCCTTGAATTCATAATCCTCTTGCCTCAACCCCACTTGCTGGAATTTCAGGCATGCACCATAATGTTCCAATATATACCACAATGCCCCCAACTTTTCTGCAACAAAAAAAATAGAAAGATTCCAACTTTTTCACGTATACCCTGGATTGGCCTGAAAATGTATGGCAATCATCTTGTCTTGATCTTGCAACTGGTGAGGTTTCGGGCATGAGCCACTGTCTTGCTTACTTTATTCTGCTGAAGTGCTGTAGAAGAAACAACAGAAAAGTACTTGTGTTAAAAGTGCATAGCATGGCTGGCCTGTGGTGGCACATGCCTTTAATCCCAGCACTTGGGAGGCAGAGGCAGGTGGATTTCTGAGTTCAAGGTCAGCCTAGACAGCCAGGACAATACAGAGAAACCCTGCCTGTAGCCAAAAGTGCATAGCTTGTAGGGTTGTCCCAACACAGCACATCTGTGCAGCCAGAATTCAGATCTAGAAGCATAGTATAGGATTGGGAGGGAAGCTCACTGGTACAGCATTTGTCCCACATGAATGAATAAGGGCTGGATTTGCTGTCCAGCCCTGCAGAAAAAAAGAGGATAATGTCTGTATTAGAAATCTCACATGCCCTTCCGATTATCCCATCAGCGCCCACACACACACAAAGGTACCACTTTGCCTGTGTTTTTCTTTTATACAGATGAGATCATACAGAATGTGCTTTTGTGCATGTGCCTAACTTCTCTTCATTATGCTTTAATGATTCATTGGTAATATGCTTCTTAGTTAACTCACTCTCCTGTGCCTGATTAGCTTTAATTTTGTCGTGTGTGGTCTTTGAATGTATTTGTAGTTTTTAAATGTATTTATAGGAAAGATTTGGACATGCGAGATGATTTTTTGAAAGGGAGTTTGTTTCTTATTCCTGGGGTGAAGGAGGCTGCCCCACTCTCATTCTCAGTCTCTCTCTCAAGTCCAAGCTGGTTTGGAGCTTATGATCTGATCCTCTTGCCTAGTACAGCCATACCTACAGGAAACTGTTTCAATTAACATTTAATGCCGGGCCATACCAATAAAATGTGTAAATGTGGCCATGTTTTGCTCTTACCTCTACTTCAGAGTGTAGCCTCTAAAGCCCTAATCTGAGGTAGGGTATTATCAAAGACTAGGTCTCTGAGAGACTCTGAGCTTCGCCTGTCACCTACACTGTACAGCCCTGGGCCAAGACTTCAAACCCGAAATAACAGCGCCGCTCAGGCCTGCAGTGATAGCCTCTCATTGCAGGCAGGCAGGCCTTAAAGAGCAGCTAATAACAGTGGTCATGTGACCTGTATCCCCAGCCATGCCAGAATTACTAGTCTTTTATTCTGTTTTCACTGTAGCCTAATCCAGTGGTTTGAGACAGCACCAAGTCGGACCTGCCCACAGTGTAGAATCCAGGTAAGGGTTATGGAGTGGGGCCATCTCAGCTGAAGGCCTACCTATCTCCTCTTTCCAGAAAGCAGGGAGGGGGGAAAACATCTCTGAAATAGAAACATTCTGATCTTTTGACCCTCTCGGTGTGAGGCCAGTTGATCCTCCCAGACATGTGTGAGTCACTCAGGAGGTCTATCTTCCAGGGTGGCTGGAAGATAGACCTTCCCACCCAGGCTTCACTTGTGTATATTTGGCTGCCTCTAATGTTTAGCAAATGTCCCTGTGCATAGACATGACTTCATCCACCAGCAGTCCTGCTCTGTGTATGTGTGGGAATGAAGAAATCTTCTGACTCTAAAGGATGCATACAGAAAGTTAGGCCTGAGAGCAGACCTAGAACACGAGGCAGGCAGTCAAACCCATGATCAGGCCTTCCTCCTCCTCACCTTCGGCCACACGTCACCATTCTCTGTCTTATTTTCCCATTCAGGTTGGCAAAAGAACTATTATCAACAAGCTTTTCTTTGACCTGGCTCAGGAAGAGGAGAGTGTCTTGGATGCAGAATTCTTAAAGGTACACAGAATGTATCTCTTCCTACTAAATTCCAAACCCTCTGGCAGTTCACCTTTCTACTTAGAAAAGGAGCTTAGAGTGTGGGTGGAGCAAGGCCCGCAGAGCACAGAGGAGGTCGGGCTAGCCAGGTCCGGGAAAGTGACAGTCATCGGGGGCATACACTGTAAGAGGAGAGGGGCCAAGTGACTAGTGGATCTCTCCTTGGGCTTTCAGGGTTCCTTGGACTGAAGGACGTAATGTGCTTCCAAGGCCCTGAGCCATATGAAGGACTTATGGTCTTCCAGGCCCCGACTTTCTCTCTAGTCACTTAGTGACACGTTAGAAAATCCTTCCATTCTCACTAGTCAGGGAAGATGTGTGAATCCATCATTTCCTAACCTGGCTGGGCCTCAAAATTGCCTGGAGAACATGGTGTAATGGCAGATGCCCGGGCCTTTCCAAGGCCAGCCGGAGAGGACAAAGCCCCTGGAATCGGCATTTCTAACCAGGTGCCCTGTGGTAACCCTAAGCCCAGGAAGGGTAACCAGGTGACCTCTGCGCTTCTCCCATTTCCCCTCCATATCTAAAATTTCCTTCCTTTTTGTTTGAGGAAGCTGGGTTGTTAGAATGTCTTGATGAAATTGAGTTGGCATTTGCCAGTGATTGCTGGACGGTAAGGGTTAATTTGCCCAGAATCTGTCTGATTACAGCTTGACCTTAACCCCCTGGGTGTTGTGATGTCCTTGAAACCTCTGTGCTTCAAGATGGTTGAGCTTTCGTGTTTGGAGCCCGCCTGTTCATTGTCATGGTAACTGCTCCCAGCTTTAAGAAGTGTCCTCCCTGTGCTGGAGACAACAAAGGCTGCTTCCAGTCTTTTCTTTAGCTTTCAAAGCCAAGGCTGTGAGACATGGAGGCCACATCTTGAATAGTTTGGAGCAAGGACTTTGGAAAGCATCCTGCTGAGGCATAGAAGGAGCGGCTGAGCTCTGCATGTTCTTACTATCTACCAGTTCTGTTCCCGGCTGTTAGGTCCACAGTCCCCAGCCCAGCTATGCTGCCAGGAGCTCCTGCCCCAGAGCCCTGGGCAGGGAGGCTGGTAGCGGGGGCTTTACTACTGGTCACACATGAAATTCTGAGTCTTCTGTTAATGTTTAAAAGGGTGATCTGGAAGAAAGGCTGCCCAGACTCTTCCACAATGGACCCTTGCCGAAACCTGGAAGTGTGTTGTAAAAACCTTTGTTTGCCTCTTGTTCACAGGGACATTGGGCTCTCTAGACTCCCAAGTGGGAGCTGGATTTATTTTCCCCAGCCTCTCAGAGCCATCCTGGAGCTTGGAGGGAGGTAGACTGAAGTAGGCAAGGCCCAAGATGGAGAATACTAGTAATGGTCCAGAGTTCTGTGTCCCTGGTGAGCGCAGCTGATGCTCTGAGAGTGAGAGGATGTGGCAGGGTCAGGAGCCCCAGAGCCTCTGCTGTTGGCTGAACAGCAGGCTGAGCTCCACTTCCTGTGGCATTCATTTCCTACATCTTAACTTACCTTTTTAAAAGACTCAGAAAGAGGCTGGAGAGATGGTTCAGTGTTTATGGGTGCTGGTTGCTCTAGCAAATGACAGGGTTTGATTCCTAGCACATAAGTGGCAGCTGACAGCTGTCCATAATTCCAGTTTCAGGGAATCTGACACCTTCTTCTGGCCTCAGGGGGCAATGTGAATACATGGTGCATTGATATAATGCAGGCAAAACACTGACACATATAAAATAAGTAATATTAAAAGATTTATATATTTTATGCATATGAGGCTGTTTACATATGTATGCCTACAGGCCAGAAGAGTGCATTGGAGCTCATTATAGATGATTGTGAGCAACCATGTAGTTTCAGGGAATTGAACTTGGGACCTCTGGAAGAGCAGCTCTTAATTGCTGAGCCATCTCTTCTGCCTAAAAATAAATAAATCTTACAGAAAACAAAATATCCCATTCCAGGCATGTATGGGACACACGCCTTTAATCCCAGGACTATAGAGGCAGAAGCAGAGGCAGATGGATTTCTGAGAGTTCAAGGCCAGCCTGGTCCACTTAGTGAGTTCCAGGACAGCCTAAGCTACCTAGTGACACCTTGTTTTAAAAAAAGAAAAAATCACCGGGCGGCAGTGGTGCCGCATGTCTTTAATCCCAGCACTTGGGAGGCAGAG
>JADRCD010200058.1:0-17970 GCA_019843815.1 Montemys delectorum
TCACAAACATAAAATAAAAATTATTAATTTAAAGTACCCAGGAACTTGTGTAACACTACATATGCTAATTAGAATGGATGTCAAACCAACAGACACTAGGCTTAAAGAACTGATAAAGCTACAGAGCCAAAGTATAGGCTGTCTCTCTTGGGACCTCAAAAGGGACTACCATCCCGCTCTGTGTGTGTGTATGTGTGTGTGTGTGTGTGTGTGTGTGTGCGCGCGTGCGTGCGCACCCACATGTGTGCATGAGTGCCTGACTTACTATTTAACCCTGGCTTGCCTGGAACTTACTATATATGCCAGACTGAGTCTGGGACTAAAGGCATGTATCACTATACTTGGCTTACATACTTCCACAGTCTTTCTGGCAACAGTCTTGCTTTGTAACCCAAGCTTCTCTTGGACTCACTGTGTTCCTCAGGCTGGCCTCAAAGGCATGATCTTCCTGCCTGATCCTCACAAGGGCTGTAATTACATACATGTGTCACTATGTCCAAATCATTGATACAACTTAACTATAAAGTTAAAAATATTTAGTCCTCTTAGAATTAATTTTTATATAAAGAACAAGACATCTCTTGTCAAAAGGCTATCCCTATGAAAGTCAGATATCCCTATAGCATTTATTGAGGCATCTAATTTTTAGGAACTCTGGCATTTAAATATATGGAAATTGCAAAATATAAATTTATTTTGAGTATTAATATTCAACCATTACAGAGTGTGTTGCAATATAAGACACAAGGGTAAGAATAATTGCTTCTCTGGGGACATTCTGAACACCTTTTTGTATGGGTTTTAAAGTATGTCTAAGCTCTTTGATTGCCCTCCCTGGAAAGAGTGGATGCTTCATCCCCAGTTCTGGAGTCTGGGCAGGACTTCATGGTTTATTTTCAATAAATAGGGATGGAAAACAGGGGATATCTTTTGTAAAGGACAACCATTACAGTTCCAGTTGAAGAGGAAAACAGTGTGTTTTAGAACTGCTTATTACAGAGCGATAATACCTCTGAGGAGAAAGAAAATTTGAGTCAGTTCTTGAAGAACCATTGTGGAAACCAATTTTTTTTAACTGTTATAGCAAAGAAAATGAAGGGGACGCTACAATCATAATACATGGCATATATAGAGTCAAAAAAAATGTTCTAAGTCACCTAGGATCAAGTTTCAAAATTCTAATGAGTTTAACAAGACCAGAGGATATTATATACAGTGAGTGCTCGCAGGATATGAGGGTAAAGTTTGCAATGGTCTTTGGCAAAATTAAGATGCTTAGAACCTGTCCTGAAACCATCCAGAAGCAAAGAGATTTTGTGTGTGTGTGTGTGTGTGTGTGTGTGTGTGTGTGTGTGTGTGTGTGTTTAGTCCTGGAGATCAAATCCAGAGCCTCTTCCAATGCTAGGCAAGGACATTACCACTGAGCTGTACTCCCAGCCCTTTTTTGGTGGATTGGATGGTTCATCAGTTTGGGTAAGGTCTCATTAAGTAGGTCATGCTGGCTTTGAACTTACAAGTAATACTTCTGACTTGGTGTCCTAGAAACTGGAATTATAATGAATTTTTTTTCCAGGTGGGCTTGTCATGCTGGCGAGGTATGCCTGCTTTTTTTTTTTTTTTAATTAGGTATTTTCTTTATTTACATGTCATATGATTTCTCCTTAATTATAATGAATTTTATCTGATCTCCATCAGTAGAGAGAAAAGAGAAGTCTATTAAAGTTAACACTGAGGGTTGAGAGCTGTGTTACCCATACGAACCAAAGAAAATTAATAGTTAAATAAAATGTTTCTGACAAACACTGATATCAGGACAGCAAAGGCTTGCACTGTTTTAATGGATGAGCACTATAAATGAACAGAATTATGTGAAGACAATACGATTTGGAGGAAGAGCTCAGAGCATTGTTATTACATTTTCCGGATTTTTTAAATACTTGGTAGATATTGTCAGGAGACATGCTACCGTCAAGATTGCGAGCATTCTGAAGCCTAGAACGTGAGCATCAGTGGCGAAGGTTGGACTGACTTTCATGTTCTGAGGTAACAGAGCTGCGAGGAGAACGGTAGGGAGACATTTGGTTCAGTCAGGAACACTGACTTCTGCTGAACGTCTTGTTTGTACTTGTCTGTCAGGAGTCTGTCTCCACAGAGTTCTAAGAAATGAGTACTTTTTTTTCTTCTGCATTTCAGGAGTTCGTACTGCAGGAGAGGTGTGAGGACACAGCAGGATTATACAGCCTCGTGGCCCCTGCACTCACTTCTTCATGCCTCTCAGGGGATGCACACCAGGCCCCTGAGGTGAGGGGTCGGGTGTGAGGCGGTTGGAAAAGTCTCCCTGGGTGATTTCACATGCCCTTTTCACCACCTGCTATCCTGTTACCCGCTTTGTCCTGGAAAATCGCAGATTCCGTGCCAATAGTTAAGGCCACAAGCATGATTCCTAGGCACTGATCGAGACACGCACTTAAATCTTTAGGAGTTTATGGCAGAGAAAGCTTTTGAGCTCCAAACTGTAGTCTTTGGTGCCTCAAAATATATGCCAGAGGTTTCCATTTGACTTAAGAGTTGTTTTAAAAGGGTTTACCCGACCTTAGCAATACATGGAGACAGAGGGCACATACAAATGTTTTTCTGGTTGTCCTAGGAACCCTAAGTGTGTGCTCCCACTAGAGCCACTTCATTCTCACTGAAGCAGTGCAGAGCAGAGTGAATTGAATGCTGAACATTCCGGGCTCATCCAGCTAAGGGAGATAGATGTATTAAGCAAACAACTCCCAGGATGCTCAAAGAGACTCAGGCCAGGTCTACTAGATGCAAGCTGGAGTTACACTGACATTTTTCTTGTTTTGTTAATTGCAGTTAATAAGATTATGCCTCATATATAGTTCCCTAGTGCTTTGGTTCAAACGTGCAAATCTGAGATACTTTAAATTCTCTCTCTCTCCTTCTCTCTTTCTCTTCCCCTTTCCTCCCCACATACATGCACACACACACACACACACACACACACACACACACACACACACATACACACACACGTACAAACACTCAATGGGAAAAAAATCTCCTAAACCTTGGTACTAATTGTATATCGTACTCTACAATGACATATTATTCAGACCACTTCAATGAGGCAAGCAGAAAAATAAAATAAAATTAAAATTAAGCTTATTTCCATTCTGCTAGTATATATGTTAAATATATATGTATACATATATATTTAAATGACATACGTTGGTCATGTTTGTCTTCCATTTGCTTCCATTTCCTTCCTTCTTACCCTCATCTTCTACCCCTCACAACTTAATATTACTTAAGAGAAATGCATTAAGTCTAATTAGAGCTGTTCCAATTGTGTGGGGTCCTCCACTGAGGCATAGGAAACCCACCACAGGTTTCCCCTGACTTATTTTATTTTGTAGTGTGTATGTATGTATGTATGTATGTATGTATGTATGTGCCCATGACTGGGTGCACATGAGTACAAGTGCCTGCAGAGGCCAAGAAAAGGGTATCGGAGCCCATGGAGCTGGAATTACATGTGGTTGTGAGATATTGTGTGAGTGCTGAGAACTGAACTCAGGTCCTTGTCAAGGACAGAACTTGATCTCAACAGATGAGCCACTTCTCCAGTTCTAACTCATTTCTTTTTTCTTTTTTCTAAAAATTGCTTATAAAAGGTAATATGCAAAGCAATGAGGTTCACTATAACGTTTCACAATATGTGCCATACTTTGTCTCAATTTGTTCCCTTTCCCATATGCTAATGAATGTTAATAATAGTTCACTGTATGTAGCTTCCTATAAAGCGTGGAATATTTTATACCTATGCCTTAGAAAGAAAGGAGAGCTTTGGAAATAGTTATTTCAGCCTGGCTGAGCTTGGGTATACTTCAGGGTCAAATGAGCCACAAAGTTTCCATTTGTTAATCATGGACATTTTCTGAATATCTCGTGATTGCCAGGATCATTTGCTTTAAGTAGCGACTAAGGAACTATTTTGATACTGTCATCTCAACATTAGGTTTTCATGTTAATTCAGGCACAGGAGGGTTTTTTTTTTTCTTTTTTTCTTTTCTTTCACTGGCTAAACCTGAAATGGAAACGTATTACTGCTTCTCATAGTTTCTTTGGTCACAGCTACTAACATAACTTACCGACTGCCAGTGGGTCTAGGATTGTGAAGTTGGTTGTTGGTGAGATCTGTAGGTGAGTCTGTACTGCAGAGGTTACAGCATCATGACCAAGACAAGGCAATAAAAGAGGGACACATTTGCAGAGTCAACAACTTACATTTGTTGCCTTCATCTGTGTATGCGTGTACTCGCATGAGTGTACATGTGCGTGCACATGTTCCTGTAGGTGTACGCACATGCATGTGAAAGCCACAGGCTGATGTTTAGTGGTTTTCCTTGAACCTCTGGCCTTCATGTGCGTGTACACCTGCATCCTCTCGTGCTTTTCATCAGATATTTTCTGGGCAATTCTCTTTCCAGCTTCAGGTATATCTAGGCCACTTTCATTTTTTGATGTTACAGTTGTCCACTTGGGAGCTTCAAGGTCACCATGGAAACCCAAAGCTAATAATGTGAGGAGGAAGCAGTGATTCCTGAAACCCTTTGTTCTCGAAACAATACGTGTTCATTTATACTATATGGACCTGAACTGATTACACTGTTCCGTCAGAGGAGGAGCCTTTGCGCTGGGAAGTTTGCTCCTGGACAAACACGCGCTTGGCTCAGCGAACTCCCTGTTGGCACACAGTGATTCCCTGGACGGATGCTGTGGTTGTGTTCCTTCCCCCAGCACCTAGACCATTCGAAGTCAGGAAGCATTATGCTTCCAGTAGCTAATCAGGGATATTACAGCCAGAGTGAAGAATAAGAAGTGACTCTGTCCCTCCCACAGTAAAGGAAGGCTCCCTTAGAAGAGTGAGTCTGCTAAGAATCTACTGTACAGAGTTGCACATTAGTAAAACTTTACACCTGGCACATGGAATTTTAAAGAGAGTACTGACTTAGAAGTCACCTCACCTGACCATTTACTCTTGAGGAAAATCATGACTCTTTCCCCTTAGCTTTATTTATTTATTTTTTTCAGTATCAGGAAGCTAATTTGTCATTTGGTTTTTAGACAAACCTAACACTTAACAAATGATTATGAGAACAGGCACACAGATTGTTACTTATAGAGAACCTGTTTCTTTTTATTTGATTTGTCTCATTTAGGGGATTATTTTTTATCTATTTACTATACACATAAATAATATTTCAAGTGTAGGAAGGTATGATTTTGGAGGTGTGTTTATGATGAAAGGAAATTATGATCTCTTCCATTTAGAGTTGAAGATTCAAATAGCTATCATGGAAGCATAGTGGGTTTACTGGGTGCTGTCTGCACCCTCTTCCCCCTTGGTTCATTATCCTCTGGTCTCAACCTCCCAAGTACTGGGATTGTAAACATGTGCCCCTATATCTGGCTTCACTCGTTTTTCAACAATATTTTAGCATGGAAATGACATTGCTGCAGTTGGCCTAAGGCAGTGGTTCTCAACCTTCCTAATGCTGACACCGTTTAATACAGCTCCTCATGTGGTGACACCCATCTATAAAATTATTTTCATGGCTACTTCATGATTGCAATTTTGATAATGTTATGAATCATAATATAAATATCATAAAAATCATAAAATATAAATGTTTCAGGATGGTCATTTGACCCCCAAAGGGTTTGATACCCACAGGTTGAGAACCACTGGCCTAAGAGTTCTTGCAGGATGTGCTGTCACTGACTCAGAGCTGCTTGTGGGAACAGTTGTGGCATGGTTTGACATATGAATATTCACTATAGTGGTGATATCCCTTCTAGTCAGATGGTTGCTTCTCGGAGTCTGAGGGCAAACCAGTTTCCATGCCTGAACTTAGTCTCAGTTATGTTTGGCCCAAGTCATCAGCTCTGGTACCCTAATGCTACAACTCTTTATATTTTTATCTTCAGCGATTAATCCTAAGGCATTGCTAAAGTGGCTGAGTCAGCTATATATAGTGCCTTCAGCCAACCCATGAGAATTAGACTTTTCATTGAGTTAAGTCACTACTTGAAACTCTTAAACTATGCACTGTGAGTGGTCTACTGCTTCAAAAAAATAGTTCTAATAATGTTGGACATCATGATAAGGACTGTGCAAATTTTAACTGACCTGTCTCTAGAGATTGTGTTTCCCACATGGTAAGAGATGTATAACCAGAAGAGATTCTAAACATCATTACTCTATAGTATAATTTAGGCTTTGAATCTTACTTTTCCCAGTTCTAGAGTATTTTCCTCTAGGAATTTCCACATTCATTCAATCACTAAAGAAAGAAACACATTCTCCTATTTTTCATTATCTTCAGATGTAATATTTACCATGCCTAGTTTTAAAAGTCTTCCAACAATACCTCAAGCATAATGAACTGACATAAAGATGTTTTACAGAGTTCTTACAGACTGTCTCAGACATTGACATAAGGAAAAATAGAGGAAATTTCCAGGATGGAGTCTGAGTTAGTTCCTGGTCTCTAATTGGATTGTTGAATGCTCAAGGATGCTAAGAAATAGGCGTTGAGCTCTCAGAGGTGACAGCAAGTCTGAGCCTGGTTCCGTGGGTCAGTGAGGACAGCATACAAAAGCAGTCCTGGGGAGACAGAGTGACAAATGAACTATGGCAATGCTTCTAGTCCAGAACTTGTTAAGTCTTGGAGTGAAGGCACTGTGGAAGCCATGAGACTTCAGATTGAATCTAACACTAGAATATTATGTGGTCCTATGGAAGGATAAGGATTGTTGTTTATTTGCATAAACCAAGGGTTACAGATATCTTTAAAGTTCTGATTGCCTATGTGCTGTGCTTGAGAAATACTCCCTAATATATTCGGATTAACTGATCTTACTCAACATTTGTGTTAAAAATGTACCATGCATTTTAAATATTTTCAACAACCAAGAAAAAGCAATGATCACAATTGGTATTATTCGATGCAAATAATGACAGAATTCAATAAAAGTGTATTCACACTCCAGCTTTCTTGTAGCAGTAGTTTATAAGCATTATTGGATTTGACCCTGTACTGGCTGGTTTTGTGTGTCAACTTGACACAGATTGGAGTTATCACAGAGAAGAGAATTTCAGTTGGGGAAGTATCACCATGAGATCCAGCTGTGGGGCATTTTCTCAATTAGTGATCAAGGTGGGAAGGCTCATTGTGGGTGGTACCATCCCTGGGCTGGAAGTCTTGGGTTCTATAAGAGAGCAGGCTGAGCAAGCCAAGAAAAGCAAGCCAGTAAGGAACATCACTCCATGGCCTCTGCATCAGCTCCTGCTTCCTGACCTGCTTGAGTTCCAGTCCTGACTTCCTTGTGATAAACAGCAATGTGGAAGTAAGCTAAATAAACCCTTTCCTCCCCAACTTGCTTCTTGGTCATGATGTTTGTGCAGGAGTAGAAACCCTGACTAAGACAGACCCATAGATAGGAAAGTAAAGGAGAGCAGCTAGCTTGCTATGACTTTAACATAATCATAAAAATTTAAAATTATAACAACACACTTTTTGCAAAGTAGTATATTGGAATAATTCTTGAGTGTGTGCATGGTGGCTCACACCTTTATTCTTAGCACTGAAAAGGCAGAAACAGTTGGATCTTTATGAGTTTGAAGCCAGCCTGATCTACATAAAGTTCTAGACCAACCAGAAATACCTAGTTGAGACTTTGTCCCCAACACACACATACACCCCCAAAGAAACAAAAAACCTCACAGCTCCCCCCAAACTAGCCCTCCCCCCCCAAAAAAGGAAAAAATATTCTGGGTCATAAAAATGAAAATGACAGATTGTATTCCTTGTAAGCCATGTTCTTCCAGAACTTCCTTGTGTTTTATAAAACATATAGACAACCAGTTTACACAGGCTACAGAATCAAAGAGAAAATACCAGGATTTACAAATAAAATGCTACAAAAACATTAGGCTACTGACTGCTCTGAAAACAGTCTCTGTTAAAGGAACTGACCTATTATAATGATTATAAACAATGTCCATACTCAGTGAACTTAGTGGGTTCTTTTCCCTCAGAACCATTTTTTCTCTTAAACAGATGAGCCTTGACATCATGCAGAGTATGTGCAACACAAACATTTGGGGCAAAGAGTCAAAACAGTTTAGACAGATAACATCTTTGAGACAATCTGCTAATTTTGGCCTTTGCGACTCATAGAATCAGGGAGAATGGAATGGGCTCATAAACAACTGATTGAAACCTCATGAATTTGCTGTCAGTTGCCAAGTGGGTTAGAGTAAGAGAGGTCATAGGATGTCTATAGGACTCATTTCTGGTAAGAGCACTGGAAAATCTGTGTCTGGAGTTCATACGATGGACTAATTTGAGGTCTGCGAATTTTGTATAAAGACAGGAAAAGTAGCCCTTACTAACTTTTGGTTAAACTGACTAATGATAATTTGCTCCCATTTTAGAATAAATGTCTTTTTGCTGGGGCTAGGGGATGTAGGTCAATAGGCTGAATGCCGGCTGAGTCTGAAGCCTTAGGTTTGATCCTCAGCACTGCACCAATGAGTTGTGTATGGAGGAAGGAGGTTAAGAAGTTCAAGGCCAGTCTGAGGTAAATATCACCCTGTATTAAATAAAAAAGATAGAATCTTTTGCCAGCTGTGAAAATGTAGTATATAATCGACAATATATTAGTTTCAAGTTACAACTCAGTACCTCAGATGGCCAGAATCTTTGCAATTCATCAATGTACTATAAATATTTCTTTCCAATGTTTGTGCTTGACTGTTGGGATAGTCAAGAATGGATCTATGTGAGGAGAATTCTGAGTATTGTGAGAAAACTCTGAGAAAACAAGGCAAAAAAACCAAACCAAGCCAAAAACAGAAACAAAGCAAGACTCCTGTAACATTAGCTTGTTCAAAACGACAAAATTGTTCTTGGATTATGCTCTTGAGCTTCTCCCAGGTGTCACAAATTGAGTGAATTTACTTCAGATTATTCATTAAGATTCTTTATTGCTATTTGTTTATATGCCATGATGCAAAAATGTTGGCTGCTTATGGTTTTTCCACAACATGCAGCTTACAGTTGTGACTGTACACTTTTGTCATGTGACCTCTTTTAACCCTCAGGGTACAAACTGCGTGATGATCAGAATAAAGTTGAACATTGCATGAGACTTTAGTCTGCCTCAATTATCAATTCCATTTTCCCCTGGTACCACTGCCTTTAGAGCAGTAAACAATTGACCAGATGATTCATTTTCAAATAGTGTCCACACTGGATGAAGGAGAGGTGCTCATGATCTGGAACATGCAGCAGGATTGGGAAGAAGATTGGAGATTTGGCAGTCCCTTGCTAGCTGAGAATGAGGGGCAAGTCATTTACCTTTTCTGGGTCGAGGTCTTCATCTCCCAGAAGAAAGTAACAATAGGTTGAGTGTTGCGTTTACGAGAAAAGGAGGCATCAAGAATGGTGCTGGGCTTTGGGATAGTCACTTGTAGCTGCTATCAACAGGGATAGGGGTTTGGGAGTATGATGTGGGGTAAGGGCTGGAGCTAGCATTCAGTGATGGTCTCACCAGGCATGAGATGAAGTCTTTACATGGGAAGTTATGTGTAAAAGTCTGGAGAGAGGTTTGGGATACAGATAAATTTTTGTGAAGGCTCCCTCATGTGTGGGTTGTATTCAGAATTCTTACCAAGAGACTGAGTATAAGAAGTAAACAGGTGACCTGAGACTATGAGAGCAGAGAAGGAATTTATAGAAACTGAAGAAGGTGTCCACAGAGTAGGAGTAAACTAGGAAGATGGGTGAGATATTTCAAACACCAAGTAATCACCGATGCCCTGTGCTGAATGTCTGTAAAGTAACATGAAGAGTGACAATCACATACAGACTCAACTTTGTAATTACTAGCAGTCTTGAAAGGAGTCATTTCAGGAACAGATTTAAGACAGAAACAGAGATAAGAGAAGAGATATTGGAGGTGGAGAATATTGTCTTTAGAAATCTGCTGTGAGGTGGCAGAAAATGGAGTAAAATGAAATATAATAATGTTGGAATATGTATATGACAAATTCCAAGATTGCATAAAGAAATATTGATGATGGAGGGGAGACAGACAGACAGACAGACAGATAGATAGATAGATAGATAGAGCAAGAGAAAAAAATTGGAGAAGTCATAAGGCATCCATGGAGGAAGTGAATGTATTTAGATATTCATCTATTTTTAGGTGATTGGAGAAAAAGAAGGGAACATAAATCAGAACAGACTAAGGTAGCCAGGTTACAGTGATGGACAATATTTTCTTATTTTTAGAATTATTTTATCATTGTATTTGTGTTATTTTTTAATTTTAACAGATAAATAAAAATATAAAATGGCATACAATAATGGGGTAATGTGATATTTCAGAGTGTGTATTTATTGTGTAGTATCTATCAGGTTAAAATACTTGTTTAATCAGTCATATATCTGCATTTCTGCAACATTCTTTCTCTCTATATATATTATAGTCACTCTATCATTTATTTATCATTTATTATCACACACCAGCATTATACCAAAGTCTGCTGTTCTGGGAGAAAAAGTAGAACTTCTTTTAAAACTGAAGTTTAGAACCACTATATGAAATAACAGCTCTTCTGCTGAGAATATATCTAATGGAAATGAAACAAGTATATTGAAAAGCTTGATACTTGAGCTTCTGTATTCTTTGTAGCACTACTAATGCGGACATTGTATAGAACCAACCTTGGTGTTGATCAGCTGGTGAGTGAACGGTATACACATCAGACGACTGTTCAGCTAGAAGAGAGAAGGAAATCCTACCATATGCAAAAGCACAGAGGCAGTTGGCGATCACTGTGTTAGCTGAAGTAAGCCAGATTTAGGAATATTAACTATCGCACAATCATACCATGGTGCAAATCTAAGCAAGCTGATGGATAGGCAAAGAAATCAAAATGGAATGATAGTCTACAGAAGTTGGGACAAGAAGAAGGAGACAAGGGGAAAGGTGAGAAGTGGGACACTTTCTCTTCTAAGGGAAATAGGGAATTAGAGTCTCAAGTGATGACGAATGTGGGAAAATGGTAAGAAAGTTTGAGAGCAAAGTAGGTATGAATTAGGAAAATGAGCAACTAGGAAACTCTATTATGCTGGGCAACTTAGAGTGCCAAGCCTGGACTTCACATTATTGTTCAACCCGTCTATCTATCTATCTATCTATCTATCTATCTATCTATCTATCTATCTATCTATCTATCTATCTATCTATCTATCTATCTATCTATTGCTACTAGGGAAGGAACCTGTGGCTTCACTGAGCAGTCTCTCACTTAGTTATCCGCCACCTGTAGCTTCATTCTGATGTCAAGAATTTCATGAAAAAGAACAGGTAAGATTTATACAGTTTGTTCATGTTCTAAATTGTATAAGGATATTCTCAGATTTCAAAGTTGAATTTCTAGGAATTTAAGAGTTTACCCTCAGTCTTCACTTGAAAGATGAGTCAGTAATGTTGATTTAAATGGCCTCTAAAGTAAGTTTAAGAAACCTACCTACAAAAACTCAAAGATAATTGATACTCAACTGTGACTCATCTGTGAAGTTTTGTTTTTATTTTCTGAGGAAAGATCTTAAATTCTCCAAAAACTATTGCTCCACTGACAGGAAAGCCTTTGAGCGATGGAAGAGAACCCAGCTTCCTGCTGCCAGGGGTCAATCTATGCACCTCCTCAGTCTGAATATTTGCATTTCTTTTTGAACAAATCAGCACTGTTTGATTCTCTCTATTGCTTAAAATTCACCCCACTCAGATCTTAGTCATGTTAATCTTAAAGTATGGCTGAATAATCACTCATCACCCCTAACTGCTTCTCATAAAACCATTTTCTTAATTTAACCCAGTTATTAGTAAGATTAAAACATCATTTTTTTTGGAGAAAAAAGAAAAAGAATAAAAGATTTGACTGCAGAGGTGCTTAGTGAGTTTTGCAATAAATTTATGCCTAGTATCATTCTGTATGTATTCAAATCTACTGTCTACAATGGCTAAGATACAGATCCAGCCCAGATGTCCATCTACAGTTGAGTGAATACTAAAAATACTCCCCCTTCTCTGTTTTTATTTTTTTAGATCAAATGAATAGCTGTGTAAGAAAAAGTCATTTAATTTTAAGTAGAAGACACACATCCACTGAAACTCATATTTACTACAGGTGGTCAAAAGAAAACTTGTAGGTTCTGGGAGTTGAACTAAGGTCTTCATATTTGTTGAGAGGTACCTTTATCCACAGAGTAATCTCACTGGCCATTTTTTTTAAATTTAAAGGTAACTTTATAAAAACCTTATAGCGAGTAAATTGGCCACTATTCAATTTATTCATGCTAGTACCTATGGCACATGCTAAGCATGTGGCGACAAACCAGCTAAATTCATTGTTACATTTATAGAATTGGGGATGGGCATTTCCCTAGGTAACCTGCTCTGGGAGAGATGGTGAGGGTCTCAGAGGAAGCCTAAAGGAGGCACCTACTTGTTTTAGAAAGTGCTTCAGGAGGGTGTGGCGTTCTCCAGTGTAATCACTGGTCCTTCCTCTGTCTTATCCTCTGGGCTACCTTAAATGATGTCAGTTTCATTAGAGGTCCTAGTGCACAGCAAGATTAAAACTAACAGCTAAATTGCTCATCAAGTCCTATCACAGTCTCTTTAAATTTTCTCTTATTGGTTTAAATGGACACTAGATACCAGAGTGGTGCTGAACACTAAGTAGATGATAAAAATAGAGTCACTGCATTCAAGAGGGACTTTAATCCAGCAGCAACGTATAATGGTTTCAACTGCCATATTAATCAAGGGTGTTGGGATAATTCTTACTAGGTTGCCGACACATTGTGAACCCCTTTTCATAATTTCTGATAATGAATTAGACAGTATGCTCCTCAGCCAGCGGAAAGATTGCATTTTGTTCAACATTCAGTGGTATCGAAACTTTGACATGTGGATCCTCTTCCAGAGATAACGGATCTGCTAAGGCACTTAGTGAGATTCTATCTATCAGAATGAAGATGAACCCAGTTTGTAAGGATGAAAAGTGTTTCCACCTTTCCACTATGGTCCACAGTTGACTGTGGAAGGCCAGTGGGTCTGAGCTCTGTTCTGAGCCTGGTGCTTCACCTCACAGTACCTCTTGTAGTGCTGAGTTTACTGTTCTTCAGTGCTGGGTAAGGGCTTTTGGAACCAGACTGAACAGAAACGGAAGTCTTTCTTTATCCTTAGGCTGTCTACAGAGCTGTCCAGAGTGGAGCGATTGCTGCTACCCTTGATGCAGTTCACCACTCAAGGTAGGAATAGAATGTTCTCATCCTCTCTCTCAGATACATAAATAAATAAATAAATAAATAAATAAATAAATAAATACATGGTAGTAGTAATTTTAAAAAGTTAGCTTCAAGTAGACTTGACTCTTTGTAGGTAGAATGGAAGTGGGGAGGTAATTCTGAACTATTCGATTTGAAGAGTTCCTCCAGAGTCTATCTGTGTTCAGATACTCTATGGTTTTTACGGCAGCAATTAATTTTCTCACCCAATGGTTAAATCAATTTGTCTCAAAGCATATCTATTGAAACTCAGATTCTTCATGCTCATGCTATCCCAGGTACAGGTTATCTTTTCATTATATATTTCAGTCTTGTGACTATTATTTAATTTATTTGACAGGATCTTGAGAGCTAAGACTGAGTGAGTGAAAAGCAGAAAATTGATTCTGAGCGGAAAGCTGTATGTATCAGGATATGAGGATACTGAGAACATACATAAAGACACATAAATCATTTTTTTATTTTGAATTTTATACACTGTGTTTTGATCATGTTCACCTCCCTCTTCCAACTCCTCTCAGATCTACCCCTCCTTCTCTATCTGCCCAAATGTAGTTGTTGACTTGAAGGTGTTGTAACATGCAGCCTCATTGTCAGGAAGTGGCAGGTGAATGGGGATACAGATGCCAACAGCATAAACTTTATTTTTAGTTTCTTTTATAGTCAGTGCTAAGCATACTTATTATAGCTTTCGGCTGTAAGACACTGTAATTTCATTGGTAAAAGTTGATGAATAGTTTCTTACCTTCATATTTAGGTATGCTTTGTATGAATTTCTACTTCTTTTTATTGTTGTTACTATCACAAGAAAGCTCAGGATGGCTTTGGCATCTGAGTGCTCTTGTTGAAGCCTCTCCAGTGGTAAGATAATGGGTGGGTGTCACCATCCCACATTATGCTAATTCTGAGGTCTGGTCCTGAATCTTCTTATCCTGATAACTACTTTCTTTATCCTGAAGGAAAAAATAATAAATGCAGGAACAAGAGGATGTGAGAGAAATTTCTTCATGTTTACTATTAAAACTTATTATAGTATAAAAAGGAATTTCTACTAAAGTAGTGGACGTGTCATTCTCTGGTTTGTGTTGTTTATTTTCTTACGCTTCCCCCCCCCCCCCCCCCACCATCTGGTTATCTCTAGTGCTACCTGCCCTTGCTAAATCTGACTGGAGTCAGTCCTTACTGTGATCCTGATTGTATCAGAGCTCCTCAGAGTCAGGCTGTCTCTGTGATCCTGTGATTCTGGGATCCTGTGACCCTGGGCTTGTTAGAGCACCTGGGAGTGCAGTAGCTTCCACTGGGTGTTGTGGGACTGGCTGCAGACCTTGTGCCTAAGGTCTGCTCAGGACACCAGATCTAGAGAGACAGGAAGGAACCCGAGCCACTCTGCTGGCGGAGTTCCTGTGTGCCTGGTCCTGCTGGTCCCAGTTACTCTGGGTGTTGGTTCCTCGTCACCTCTGATCCTGAGAGTGTCAGAGCATCTGGGAGTGGAGCTTCCTCTGGATGTTGTGGGACTGGCTGCAGAGCTTGCGCACAAGGTCTGCTCAGGACACCAGCCCAGAGAGACTGGAAAGAACCCCGGAAGTGTCATTCTCTAATGTTTTGGCAGTAATCATAGATTACAGAAGTGCCAGATTTGAAATTGATCATTAATTATTTAAATTGATCATTAATTATTAAAAATATTTCCCTTGTCTTAAAAGTTGGATCATAGAAGACATTAAATATGTAAGAATCTTTGATATGTCTTTCAAGTCGTGTTTTAATTAAGTATTAACAATTATTACTTCACATGTTCTTCTAATTGATGAGTTTTGATCAATGGTTGGTTTATAACCAGAGTGATGTAATACTGTAGACAGTTTCTTTTAAAAACTAGACACACAATTAACTCATTAAGTAATATATGCTTACTGTTGCATCATGTGCATCATGCAACATTTGCATATTTCAGTTGGCCAAACATGTTTAGTACGCTAGGTAAAAATAGATTAACTATAATATTTTGTACTGAAAGTCAGAGTTCTGTACATCTCTATTTGTTTGTTTGTTTGGTTTTTCAAGACAGGGATTCTCTGTATAGTCCTGGCTGTCCTGGAACTCACTCTGTAGACCAGGCTGTCCTGGAACGCAGAAATCTGTCTTTCTCTGCCTCCCAAGTGATGGGATTAAAGGCATGTGCCACCACTGCCCAGCTTCTGTACATCTCTGAAATGGAGTGAGTCATGGCAGAGCCATGCCTTAAATGTAAACATGCTTCTAAATCCATTGGTTACTCTTATACTATCTTGGGTCTATTTTTACTTTTTTAGTTAGATCCCATGAATTTGTATGAACACATTTGATAATATGCAAGATTATCAACTCTCTTTTTAATTTCCTGCTACTTAGTGGAGATGATGTGGGTTTTTATTCACATGCTATTTTTGACCTCTTTTTCCAGTTTTACATCATCGTCAACTGAGAGCCACACCTTCTGCTTCAATTACAGTTGAGCATACATGATGTGAGTGTCTTTCAATCAGTCCATCCAAACAGCCTGTACAGCTACACCATTCACTCTGCATATTCAAAATCCTCACCATCTTTCGGGTCTCACTGAAGTTCTGCCTCATGCCTGAAGTTTCCCTTGGCTGCTCTGGTGTATAGTTCCTCTACCTAATTTCTAATTGTCATCAGCTTGTTTGCATCACTTATTGGGCATCTACTATCACTAGACATTTCTAAGGTCTAAGCACAATGCTTTTAGTATAGCATTCATTTATTACTATTCATATAGTAATAAAATCTCATAGGAAATATGTCATTCTTCTCCTCATTTTGTTGGTAAAGAAGCCTCTCCAGAAGTGATAATGAGGATGTAAGGTAGAGTGGAAGAAAGCTGAATTCAATTGTTTTGGTTTTGCTTTCCTTTTTTTTGATCAGTTTTGATTTTTCAAGACAGTATCTTTCTATCTTCCTGATGGTGCTGGAACTCTTTATGTAGATTAGGCTGGCTTTGAACTCAGAGAGCTGCCTATCTCTTAAATGTGTTTTCTTATCATGTATTTGTATCTCATTTCTTCATCATTTTGGGAACAAAATTCTCTCTCTAATAAGCAACTATTCATTAAGACACCACATGTGACATGTTAATCTATAAGTGTTTTATAAATAATAACAGTACAAACTTCACACATTGCAATCTTCTCTTTTGTGGGGCATTGTCTTGATGCAGTTGTAAGGTAGAGTTTGATACTGTGGGAAGAAGCTTAGTCAAAATCTCTTTTAATTTACATTATTGTGACTGATTATAACTGATGGGAAATACAAATGGATAAATAAAACCCAAGACCACAGAAGCACACATCTACCACACATTGAGAACAATGAGAATGGCTGTGTGTATAGGGATATTTAACATCTGATGTTAAAAAAATAATATTTGATAGCATGCTGATATAACAGCTTTAAAACTTGTTTAAATGAAAAAAAATACTGCTACCATTGTTACATCATTGGAATCACCAACAGTAGGTATCAGTGTTGACACACCATCTGAATGTTAGTGACTCACCTGTAGTAGCGCTGACTATTCTGTAACAGCACGTCAGCATTTCACCATATATGATTAGTCTTTTCACACTTCTCAGAGGCCACCGTGGCTTCATGTGTCCAGGGTGATTATCAACAAAACAGTGGTGAAAACAGAAGCACACTGCATTGTCTTGGCAGTAATCTCACTATGTACATAGGTAGTAGTTCTGATTTTGAAACTGAGTCACTCACAAGTCTAATGGCTATGAATTGAGTGGGTGAGAAGAAATTTTGCCAAAATACATTTCCAAATTAAAAACATGTCTTAGGTTGTTGGGTGCATGTAAAAGACTAGCTTTTAAAGATTAGACAGGAGATGAGAGATGATTCATGCATAGGTAATATGCCTAAATTCAGTCCCAGAATCAAGACACTAAAGTTCTTAAAGACTCCCATGTAACAATGTTTTTTGAGATACTTTCTGGCTTTTAGGCCAAATAGCATGCACATTATTTGTAGTTGTGCCATCAGTTCACATAGATTAGTGACTCTTCAGATGTCAGAGTGTTGTGTTGGATTCCTTCTAGGCTGTTTGCATAGCTGTTGACTACTACAGAAGGAAAAAACTAGCTTAAGGTCTTATTGGATATGACTTAAGTGTTATGAGTTAAACTAAAACACTTCAAATAGTGAAGGAAATCATGTGCTCTGGGAACACAATGGAGGTCTCATTTATAATCACTGGAAGTAGCTATTCTCAGAAGGTAATTTCTGGCTTATATCTCTAGCTATCTCTATTTTACTACTCTAGGGGAAATCCTGTTCTTTTGTTGGGGTTACTAGGATAGCTAGAGGTGTGATGATGAGTCAACCCAAGAACCCCATGCATAGTTTTAAGTTAGGTGTCTATGTACTCTAAAGCTGCTGGAAGTCAAAATGGCCTAGCACAAGGTAGCTTATGGAGGGAACTGCTCTTCCGTTTTACCTGGTGCTTTTATACTGTTCTGTGCATTTG
>JADRCD010200059.1:0-51738 GCA_019843815.1 Montemys delectorum
GTCTTGGTTTCTGTTGGTAGGATTCTTTTGTTTGCCTTTTGCCATCTCTTGATCTCTGGTGTTAAAAGTTCTTGGTGTCTTAGAGCTTGACCTTTCCTTGCTGCCCTGCAACTCCCCTTCCACTCTTGAGGTCTTTGCCTCCCAGCTGGTCTGGTCTGAGTCCTTGGGCTGAAGTCTGCCTTGGAGGGAAGCTCTCCCCTGAGTCTTTGGGCTGAAGTCTGTCCTGGAGGGAAGCTCTCTGCTAGCAGGCAGGGGGCAGAGGTGGTCGCTGATCCAGCTCTGTCACTCAGAAGCTGACAGGCTCCTGTCCCTACAGTCCTGCCAACATCACTATTTCTTAATATCTCTTAATATCAACGAACTCAATTCCCCAATAAAAAGACATAGGCTAGCAGACTGGATATGTAAACATAATCCAGCATTTTGCTGCATATAGGAAATGTACCTCAATGTCAAAGACAGAAACTACCTCAGAGTAAAGAGCTGGTAAACAATTTTCCAAGAAAATGATCCCAAGAAACAAGATGAAGTAGCCATTCTAACATCAAATGAAATCTACTTTCACCCTAAAGTTATCAAAAAGGATAAGGAAGGACACTTCATTCTCAAATGAAAAATCTATACGATAAACTCTCAATTCTGAACATCTATACTCCAAATGCAAGGACACTCACATTCATAAAAGAAACTTTACTAAAGTTCAAAGCACACATTGCACCTCCCACAATAATAGTGGGAGACTTCAACACCCCATTCTCATCAATGGCAAATCATGGAAACAGAAACTAAACAGAGACACAGTGAAACTAACAGAAGTTTTGAACCAAATGGATTTAACAGATATCTATAGATCATTTCATCCTAAAACAAGAACATACATGGTACATACTAATTGATATGTGGATGTTAGGCAAAGAGTGTGGAATATCCACAATACAACTCATGGATCACATGAAGCTCAAGAGGAAGGAAGACCAAAGAGTAGATGCTTCAGTCCTACTTAGAATGGGGAACAAAATAATCAAGGGAAGTAGAGCTTGGGAGGGACTTGGGAGGAAGAAAAGATGGAGAGGGAAAAAAGAGGGAAAGATTCAGGTATGGGAGGAGATGGATAAGATGTACAGAGCATCAGGAAATTGAACAGAAGTGTGTAGCAATGGGGGATAGGGACCTGGTGGTAGCAAGAGAAAGTCCCAGATGATAGGAGAGTATGAGCCTCTCAGGACCCCACGGGGAAGACATTAGCTGAAATACTCTGCTGTTCCAATAAGTGGTAAGGGGGGCCTGGGTTGTGGCCCAGGCCCGGGCTGCTGTGGCTCAGGCCCGGGCTGCTGTGGCTCTCTCTCTCCCTGGGGAAAGGGGCCCTGGTGCTGAGGCCCTAGTTTCTCTCCATCCTAGGGTGGCTGGGGGCCTGGTGGTGAGGCCCAGGTCTCTCTCTCTCCTCCCTGGGCTGGCCTGCTTGCTATACGGTGCCTTAATTAAAAGGGAGGCAATGTATGAATGAGTTATTTTATTGTAGGAAGGGGAAATATGCTAGTTGAGTGGAGAGAAGAAAAGGAGAGGAAGGAGAGAGAGAGAGAGAGAGAGAGAGAGAGAGAGAGAGAGAGAGAGAGACAGAAGAGAGGAGAGAGAGAGCAAGAGAGAGGGGAAGCAAGAGCGAGAGGGGAGAAGAAGAAGGAAGAAGGGAACAAAGAGTGAGGAGGGAACAAGAGAGAGAGAGGAGGCAAGAGAGAGAGGGGAAAGGAACAAGAGAGGGAGAAGGGAACAAGAGAGAGAGAAAGGAACAAGAGAGTGAGGAGGTAAGAGAGAGAGGAGGGGGCAAAACCACCCCTTTTATTGTATGGGGCGTGGCATGCCTGGCTTGTGGTCAGATGACTGTGTGTAAGGTCCAGCTAGAATGCTGGGAGTTGGAGGCAGTGTCTGCCTGATAGAGCACACATCTCCTGCAGGAGCAACTGTGAGGGGTCTGGGCTGAAATCTGAGCCATGGTCTCAGGAGCAATTCACTGAACGCCTTCTGTCCCTCCTGAGCAGATGCTCAGTGGGTCTCCGGAGTTCAAAGTGACTTTGCTCTACTGGACTCTGGCTGTCAGAACTGCCCCACAATATTCCACAAAGTGGAGGGAAGACCTGTCCAGACCACATCCAGAGGTTAAGCATGGCCTCCCAATTGAGGGATAGGGCCACCCACGCATCTCCAAAAATTAAACCAAAATACAGGGACAATAGTGGAGCACTGAGTGAAGGAAAGGGCATCCAGAGACTGACCCAACTGGAGTTCTATCCTACATGGAGACACCAAACCTAGATATTATTGCAGATGTCACAAAATGCTTGCTGACAGGAGCATTATACAGCTGTCTCCTGAGAGGCTTTGCCAATTGTAGATGCACAGAGCCAAACATTGGACTGAGCTCAGGGACCCCAATGGAAAGTTAGGGCAAAGACTGTAGGAGCTGAAGGGGTTTGCAACCTCAAAGGAAGAACAACAATATCAACCAGCCAACTCCCCATAGCTCTCAGGGACTAAACCAACAACCAAAGAGTACACAGGGGGTACCTATGGCTCCAGCTGGATATGCACCAGAGGACTGCCTTATCTGACATCAATGGCATGGGAGCCCCTTTGGTTCAATGAGGCTTGGTGACCCAGGTTAGGGGAACACTAGGCCACTGAGGCAGGAGTAGGGGTGGAGGTGGGAGAGGAGCACCTTCATAGAGGCAGGGGAGGCTGGAGGAGATAGGGGCCTTCTGGAGGGGAATCTAGGAATAGGAATGACATTTGAAATGTAAATAAAATAAAATAACAAAGAAAAAAATACAAACATAATGAATTGCATATCTAGTCTATTTAAAATCCATCTTTGGTTTGATGTGTTGTTTCTTATTTTGATTAAGGCTTAAACACCCAATGCTTATTGCACATAATATCTCTTATCAATTAGTCACTATATCCTACATCCTTTAGATGCTGCTAAAGACCACTTAATGATACATTCTTATTTCTTTTGGAACATATAAATGACTTACTTTGTACATTGAAGGTGTTGTCTTACTTTGTATACTGTGTATATATTAGAAATTCTCAAAAGCCTCTTAAATATAAAATTTGCTTTAAAATTTTATCAGTGACAATGGAGAACCATTATCAGCATCGATCTACTACATTTTACAGTTTTTATGTCATTCCCTTCCCTTTCCTCCCATCAAGTCCTCCCATGTACTCTCAAATGCTCTCTTTCAAGTGTACTGCCTGCTTTTGCACTGCCATTTATGACCAAAATTTGAGTTAAAACATCTCCACAGGGAACTGAAATGCCTTATTTGTTCATCTTGCACAAATCAGTGCCCAGGATCTAGAAAACACCCAGGTCCATCAGAATCCTCATGCATTCACTTCCCAAACCTTTTATAGTGACAGTCTTTATTCTTATTCATGGTGGGCCAGTTAAGTGGGAATTGTAAATAATGCTTTCTATCCACATGACACCTAAAGTCTAAGGCAAAATGTGGCCTCACTATTTTAATCACAGTTATATGATAAAATGCACTCAATTTGAGTTTTCTAGTCATCAGACTTGTGTGTTGCTCTTTATAACTTCAACTGACCAGTTTTGTTTTTTCAACTTTACTTGGGAGTCCTTCAATTTCCCTGTATATTTCAAGGACCAAGGCTCTGATATGTCACTAGCCACTGTAATCTTAGCATTATAATTAATGTCATCTTACCATGGAACTTGTCTGACAATTTACACTCTTGGCTTGAATACTTTTCTTTATGACTTATTCGCTATGCATCTGGGTCACTGCCTGGCTCCTGGTCACTCCCATAACACTTCTCCCTCCCCATTCCTCCCCTTCTCCTCTGAGTGTGTAGGGGCCCATCTACATATTCCCCTCACCCCACCCTGTCACATCAAGTTTCTGGGAGGCTAAGCATTTCCTCTCCCAATGAGGTCAGACAAGGCAGGCCAGTAGTAGAACATATCCCAAGTACAGGCAACAGCTCCTTTTTCCCATAGGCTTTCATATCAGGTCACTGCTATTGCAGGCTCCTGTACCTTTCTCTACTTCTTAGAGTCTCCTGCTTTCATTGGTTAGAGGGCAAGGCTTGTAATGTTTTGAGACTAGAAGTGGTTCTGCATCATTGGCTATTGTTCCTAGCAGAGTCTTTTAAGTGCAGAGTTTCTTTTGTGTTCTGCTTCTTTCTCACCAGAATATTTAAGAGTGACATGGGTAATACCTTGAGTAATTTCTCAGCATCTGCTTGGTAGTTCAGTAATCTACTATTTATTTTTGCTGTATTTTTCTCCAGTGGATATTCTTTGCTCCCTTTAATGCAAGATCTGTGGAAAGAATTCCCCTCTTGTCCACCCTTTTGGTCTAGAACATTTGATCACAGTTTGCTTTTCCCATTGTAGCTGTATTAACCAATACTTGTGTATTTTACTCAGTTTTTCTTATTCTGCTCTTTACTGCGATTCATCCTTGCTTTTCAAAGCTTCTCATGTTTTTCATTACATGGATAGTTTTTTCTTTCCTTTTTTTTAAAACTGTTTTGTGATGCTTTAGAAGAGTATTGCTTGCCTCTATTCTATCTTCTTTATGAACAAATAATTCTTGAAGATAGCATTAATTCTGGACATTATTAGCAAATCTGGATATTCCATAAATACTTGGTTCATGTATGACTGGTCATTGTCATAATATAAAAGGTCCATGAGAAAATAAAAGAGAATCAAACATCAATTCAGTTGAGGAAGTTGGATCTTTTAGAAAACTTTGATAAATTAATTAAAAACATTATGCAGAAAATAAGTAAAATAGTCTCATTGAACTAAGAAATACTACTAATATTATTGTTTCACTTAAAATATCATTATTATTTTAGAATTTTCTGGGATTCAAAGGAGAGTTGCCAAACACTACATCAAAATTCCAAATACTTCTCATTTACCAGTAGCATATTATATGATCTCACTTTAGCTGGCATGTTTGTTGTCATTAAAGATCGACATTAGAACTCAAAACATTTTCTGTTTCATTTGTATTTCATCAGTTTTTGCAACTCACCTTTTTCCTTCTGTAATCTGATTCAGCATACCATGTTATATTGTACTGTCACATCTTAATCTCTAGTTGCTTAGAATTGTTTCTCAATATCTTTAATTTCATGAATTAATTTTGTTTTTTTTTCAGAGTCCATGTACTTCAGTTGCATTTTAAAGAAAATCCCACAATTTGAGGATGACTTTTTTTTTTTTTTTTTACTTATGATTAGACCCACATTACCTCAGTCTCTGAAATACCTGGAATTGTAGGCTGAGTAAATTTACAAAAGAATAATTAATGTAAATTTCTTTAGTATCTTTTATATAGGCTTCAAGTCATTTTTTAAAAAATAATGTATTGTAGGAACAAACATATAATGAAGTGATATGACTGAATGGAAGTGCCACAGTAAAAAGAAGCCAGAGCAAAAGCATTGGAAGAATAGATTAGAATGAAGTATTTGAAAATTTGGCAAATTATAATGAGTATATAAACCAGATGCTTCAAACCATTTCCTGTAAAGCAACACACACATAGTACATTATAACCCCCTCCCCTTCCCCTCAGCCATAAGACTTCTGGTAGTCTCTGCTTGAAGGCTACCACCTGGGAAACTAAGACAAATGCTCTCTGCAGACTGTCCGGTTCACCTTTGAAGAAGCTGCCTGAGCAAGCCCACCATCTGAGTATGCCCACCACCTGAAGATCTTCCCAACCTGTGGACTTTTGCACCTGAGGCTTTTTGCAGTGTTTATGTTATGCAAATATTATGTAATCTAGAGATTTGGTTTCGATTTCTCCTGTGACTATAAAAACCCTAGCTTAGCTAAGTAAAGTGAAGTCTTGATTCGACTATTTCAACTTGACTTCATGATTTCTCTTTGCATTTCAAATCCTCTATTTTAGGTCCTTTGTTCCCTTCTCTGAGAGAACCCAGTTTGTGAAACTGCAGGCAGTTTCAGATGATGCCCAAACTCATAGACTCAGAGGATTTATAAAGGACACACTGTCAAAAGCAGAGCTCTGCCTAAAGATTCAGAAGGTAAGGATAAAAGGTCGTACACCATTCTGCACGGTAGGCAATTTTGATGCTAGCACTAGCCTTATTTTCATATTATAGAAGTGCTGCCATGTGTGCAAGAAGGGTACTAGGCTAGGTTGGGTTGGCACTGACCCAGAGTTAAACTCACCTAGGAATGTGACAGTGAAAATGGGTTCTATGAACATGGTGGAGCATGTGTCCTTATTACATGATGGAGCATCTTGTGGATATATGTCCAGAAGTGGTATGGCTGGGTCCTCTGGTAGAACTATGTCCAATTTCCGGAGGAAATGCCACACTGATTTCCAGAGTGGTTGTACCAGTTTGCAATCCCACCAGCAATGAAGGAGTGTTCCTATTTCTCTGCAACCTCTCCAGCATCTGCTGTCACCTGAGTCTTTTATCCTAGCCAATCTGACTGGTGTGAGGTGGAATCTCAGAGTTGTTTTGATTTGCATTTCCCTGATGATTAAGGATGTTGAGCATTTCTTTAGGTGTTTCTCAGCTTTATTTATAATAGCCAGAAACTGGAAACAACCCAGATGTCCCTCAACAGAGGAATGGATACAGAAAGTGTGGTACATCTACACAATGGAGTACTACTCAGCTATTAAAAACAATGAATTTATGAAATTCTTAGGGAAATGGATGGATCTGGAGAATATCATCCCGAGTGAGGTAACCCAATCACAAAAGATCACACATGGTATGCATTCTCTGATAAGTGGTTATTAGCCCAGAAGTTTGGAATACAGGAAGAACGACCCACAAACCACAAGAAACTTAAGAAGAAGGAAGACCAAAAGGTGGACATTTCATTCCTTCTTAAAAAGGAGAATCAAACACCCACAGAAGGAGTGGCAGAGATTAACTATGGAGCAGAGACTGAAGGAAGGACAAGCATATAGCTATCTCCTGAGAGGCTCTGACAATACCTGACTAATACAGATGTAGAGGCTCAAAGCCATTCATTGAACTGAGTACACTATTCCCAATGAAGGAGTTAGAGAAAGGTTCTATGGAGCTGAAGGGTTTGCAGCCCCTTAGGATGAACAACAATTACTAACTAGTACCCTCAGAGCTCCCAGGGACCCAACCACCAATCAAGGACTATACAGGGTGGGACTGAATGTTCTGGCAGCATGTGTATAGTAGAGGATTGCAAATTCGATCATCAATAGGAGGAAGGGACCTCAGCCTTGTGAAGGTTTTGTGCCCCAGTATAGGGGAATGCCAGGGCCAATAAGTGGGAAAGGGTGGGGTGACAGGCATGGGGAAGGGGGAGGCAAAAGGGGTTTGTTCTTGTTTTTGTTTGTTTGTTTGTTTTTTGGAGGGGAACCTGGGAAAGGGAAAATTTACATGTAAATAAAGAAAAATATCTATAAAAAAAGAAAAGAAAGAAAATGGGTTCTAATGAGTCAAAAGCAGTGATACAGAATGTAAATAAGTTGCTTCAGGTAAGGGGATTCAGGGTGGAAAAATGCATTGAAAGATCTCTCAGATGAGACAGAATCTTGTTGCCCATGAATTCAAAAAGTATGTAATTTAAATAAAAGAACATGGGAAAAAATTGGAAGAGCTCTGAGGAATAATCAGGCAGAGAGATTCACTCTTTGCCTTTGGGCACTCATGAAGGAGATCATAGAGGAGAGAGACAGAGTGTCAGAAAGCGAATGAGCTCACAGGAATCAGCCAGTTCAAATACTGAAAGCGAAGAGAGTCAAAATACTTCCTCAGAAAGCAGACCTACTAGGTCTCATGGAGAGGAGTGGCTTTATACGCATCATCTGCTATTTCTAGGTCCACTATGACAGTAGAGAAGTCTCAGAGAGATTTACAATTAAGTAAATTGGAGTTTGAAATCAAGTTGCAGAAATTGAATGAGTTGAATGAATTAAAGAGGGTATCAGGCAAAAGAGGACAACAATCTTGAGACAGGTCAATCGCCTTTAGAAAAAGCAATTAATCAGGCTAGAGAAAATGGGCAAGACACTTTGGGAGTGCTAGTGTTTCCCATAGTGGAAAGGCTTGTTCAGCGAAACAAGAGAATTAGACAGTATCAGACCTTAGAATTTAAGGTTATAAAAGATCTAAAAGGAGCAGTAACTCAATATGGTTCAAACGCTCCATTTACGCAGGCACTATTGGACAATATAATAGAGTCAACTTTAACACCTCAAGATTGGAGAACTTTTTGTAAGGCTACACTGCAAGGAGGTGATTTTTTACTTTTGAGTTCAGAATGGCGGGAAAACAGCAGAAGAACAGCTGCACAGAATGCTCAGTCAGGTATTCCAGAATGGAATCTTGATATGGTCTTGGGAGAAGGCAGTATGAAGGAAATGCTAGGCAGATTGAGTATTCTGTTGGAATATATGCACAAATTGTGATGGCTGAGAGACGAGCTTGGAAAGGTGAGATTAACAGTAGTCTACCTGCCATCCAACAAGCCCCAGAGGAGCTTTTTCAAAAATTTGTAGCCAGGTTACAGCAAGCTGCAAGCAGAATTCTTGGGAAATCTCATACAGATAGTCTGTTTATTACACAGTTAGATTATGAGAACGCTAATGCAGCATGTAAAGCTGCTATTCAGCCACACAAGAGTAGGATGGATTTATCTGGATATATTCGCCTTTGTGCAGATATTGAACCTTCTTATAACCAAAGACTGGCAATGGCAGCTGCATTGCAGGGAACTATGGTTCAAGAGATCCTGACACAAAGACAGGAGAATAAAGGATGTTTTAAATGTGGAAGTATGAATCATCTTAAATATGATTGCCCTAAGAAATCAGAGGCCATAAACAGGCAGCAGTCAGGCGCTGCCCTGAGAATTTGTCCTCTTTAGGAGAGGAAAGCATTGGGCCAGAGACAGTAGATTTAAAATGGCTTTCAAGACAATACCTTGTTGCAAAACAAGTGGAGGGGGAAGCCTCAAGGTCCCTTCCTAAAACAACAGGCAGTGTATGGGGCCATGAGGCTGCCATCCAGCCAAGGAAATTCGTCTTTGAACTTTTCAGGGCAACTCCAGGAAGTGCAGGATTAGACCTCTGTTCCACCTGCCACACAGTATTAACACCAGAAATGGGAGTTCAAATTCTGCCCACTGGAGTCTTTGGGCCCTTGCCCACAGAGACTTGGGTATTGCTTATAGGGAGAAGTAGCTCAATTGTGAAAAGATTGCAGATTTATCCAGGTGCTATTGATAGTGATTATCAGGGGGAGATTAAGATTATGGCTGCTTCACCTTGTGGTACTATTACAGTACCTGCTAATCAGAGAACTGCTCAGCTTATTTTAATCCCTCTGTATCCAATGCCTTCTAACTTTACTAAAAAGGAGAAAGAACAAAGTTTTGGTTCTTCTGATGTATACTGGTTACAATATATCACTAGCAAAAGGCCTAATCTTAAATTAATTATTGAAGGAAAAAGTTTTGAAGGTTTAATAAATACTGGAGCTGATGTGACTGTCATTAGAAGACAAGACTGGCCCTCAACTGGGCTTTGTCTGAGATAATAACTCATATCTAAGGAATTGGTTATGCCAATAACCCAAAACAAAGCTCTAAGCTTCTAACCTGGAGAGATGAGGAAGGTAATTCAGGACAAATTCAGCCTATGTCATGTCAAATCTGCCTGTTATTCTGTGGGGAAGAGATCTGTTGTCACAAATTGGTCTTGTCTTGTGCAGCCCTAGTGAAATAGTTCATAAGCAGAGGTCATAACAGGACATTAGAACATCTGGAGGCCCTAAGCCTCATCCTAATAGTAAAGGTTCGAAGCATTTTCCATGATAGCAACTATCTTGCCTGTGCCCCATGCATATAAAATTCAATGGATTAATAATATTCCAGTGTGGGTTGATCAGTAGTCTTTATCTCAAGAAAAGATAGAAGCTTCTTCTTTGCTAGTGCAGGAGCAATGGGAAGCAGGACATCTGAGGGAATCCAATTCCCCATGGAATACACCAATATTTGTCATCAAGAAAAAATCAGGTAAATGGAGACTGTTACAAGATCTAAGAAAGGTAAATGAAACAATGGTAGTTATGGGAGCATTGCAAACTGGACTTCTATCTCCAGTGGGAATTCCAAAAGGATATTATAAAATAGTTATGGATTTATAAGACTGTTTCTTTACAATTCCTTTGCACCCTGAGGATTGTGAGAGGTTTGTTTTTAGTGTTCCATGTGTTAATTTTTAAAGAACCTATGAAAAGATATCAATGGGCAGTCCTTCCTCAGGGCATGGCTAATAGTCCTACATTATGTCAGTGATATATATTGCCCATTACACAGATGATGTCCTATTAGCAGGAAAAAAAATCCTCAGGATGTACTTTTATGTTATAGAGACTTACAAGTTGCCTTAGCTGAAAAAGGATTGCAGATAGCTCTAGAAAAGGTACAAACTCAGGATCCATATAATTATTTAGGATTTAAACTCACAGATCAATCTATTATTTTCCAAAAGATAGTTATTTGTAGAGACAGATTAAAAACCTTAAATGATCTTCAAAAATTATTAGGTGATATCAATTGACTTTGTCCCTATCTAAAGCTTACTACGGGAGAATTGAAATCTTTATTTGATATTCTCAGAGGCAGTTCTGATCCGAATTCTCCTAGATTTTTAACTAGAGAAGGCATATCAGCTTTACAGCAGATAGAAAGAGCTATTGAAAATCAATTTGCTACTTATATAGATTATTCTTTACCTTTTCATTTGTTAATTTTCACCACAACTCATATTCCTACAGCGTCGTTATGGCAAGAAGCCCCTCTAATGTTGATACAGTCAAGGATATCTCCTAAATGTAATATCTTGCCATATTATGAAGCAGTAGCTCATATGATCATGCTTCGTAGACAGCAAGCACTGATTTATTTTGGCAAAGAGCCTGATGTTATCACTGAGCCTTTTACTTTAAATCAAGATTCTTGCTTAAAACAGCATAGCACAGATTAGCTGCTTGCTCATATAGAATTTCAGGGATTTATAGATAACCATTATTCTCAAGACAAACTGATAAAAAATTTTAAATGTGCATAAAATGACATTTCCTAATATCACTTCTTTATAGTCTTTGAGTAATGTTCTTGTGATATTTACTGACGGCTCCTCTAAAGGATGAGCTGGATATCTTATTAATAATCAATAGTTAATCATAGAAACTCTTGGTCTCTCAGCTCAGTTAGCTGAATTAACAACAGCATTAAATGTGTTTCAGGCTGTGATTGATGCTTTCAGTCTTTTCACTGACAACCTATACGTGGCACAGTCTGTTCTTTTGTTAGAAACATGTGGTACATTTAATTTTAATACTACAGCAGGATATTTATTTTCACAATTGCAAAATGTCATTCTTACACGAAAAAATCATTTTTATATTGGTCATATACAAGCTCATTCTGGTCTTCTGGGACCATTGGCTGCAGGTAATGATTGTATTGACAGAGCTCTTGTAGAAGTTTTAGATTCAGATCCTTTGCACTAGCTAAAGGTGAACATGAAAATTTCCACCTTTCAAGCCATACTTTGCGACTCAGATATAAAGTTTCCAAAGAGCAAACAAGAATAATTGTAAAACAATGCCCTAACTGTGTTACATTGTGTCCACTTCTGCATTTAGGGGTAAATCCAAGAGGTCTTATGCCCAATCATATTTGGAAGATGGATGTAACTCATTATGCAGAATTTGGAAAGCTTAAATATATACTTATCTGTATTGACACTTGTTCAGGATTCATATTTTCTTCCCTGCATTCAGGAGAAGCTTCTAGAAATGTAATTGATCATTGTTTACAAGCCTTTAATGTTATGGGCTTATCCAAAGTTATTAAAATGGACAATGGGCCAGCTTACTCTGGCAAAAATTTTTTGTCATTTTGTAAAGAATTTGGCATCAAACATAAAACTGGAATCCTGTATAACCCAATGGGGCAAGGGATTGTTGAACGTACACACCACACTCTTAAAAATTGGCTTTTGAAAATGAAAGGAGGGAATTTGTATCCTCCTAGATCTTCAAAAGCACACCTTGCTTTTGTGTCATTTGTTTTGAACCTCTTGCAGACTGACATCAAAGGTCAATCTGATGGGGACTGACACTGGTATCCTAATACTTCAAATTCATATGCCATGGTGAGATGGAGAGATCCACTCACTAATACCTGGAATGGCCCAGATCCTGTTTTGGTTTGGGGCAGAGGGTCTGTGTGTATTTTTTCTCAGAAGGAAGATGGGGCGCAGTGGTTGCCTGAAAGATTGTTCTGTCAGTTGGATGCAGTCCACAGCCTTCTTAGTAAGTGTGCTTAAACCCACTGCTGAAAAAAATCTTTTTCTTTGTTCTTTTGTTTTTAAGCTGATAGCTTTTTCTGACACTCTGGAAATGCCCACTTAATTCAAATATGCTTGCTCAAGCCTGGAGCTAAATAAACAGTCAAATTCACTTGCTCACACCCAGAGCTAATGTTTGGTTACTCCTACAATGTTTAGCCCTTTTAGGCTGGTGCAATCCTGGAATTTTCAGCCTGAAGTTACTAATCTGCAATTGAATTGAGGCCTATTCTCAGCAAAGGTTCTCAGAGTTGGAGCTGGTATTTTGCAGCTCAACCAGGTACCTACACTCATCTCCAGCACACTGGCCTGTGGCTTTACCAGGACTTCAGATAAGATGGCTTCCAGAGAGACTGTGATAGCTTGTAGACATTGCAGGTGGTAAAGGCATGTCTTGACATTAAATGCATGGGAATTAGATGCATTTCAGGTACCTGTGTTCAGCGAGTTAGGTCTCCAGCAAAGAAATCAACCTAAGACAGAGGCACGTGCAGAGTGGCTGCGTTTTGAAAAAACACGAAATGAGCCTAGTTTGTAGAATTCAAACTAGATGCACGTGATTCTCTATGATGGGTAAGATATTTTGCCAGTAGATATTTACTGCAGGTGAGGTTCACCAAGGCACTGTGAAAATTCCCATATAGGACTGTGATGTATGATTATGCCTTAGTCCTGCTATTTTCTAAATAAAAAGGGAGGAACTGTTACCTCCCCCTTCCCCTCAGCCATCAAACTTCTGGCAGTCTATGCTTAGAGGCTACCACCTGGGGAGCTAAGACAAATGCTCTCTGCAGTTCTTCTTTGAAGAAGCTACTTGATCACACCCACCCCCTGAGTATGCCCACCACCTGAAGATCTTCCGAATCTGTGGACTTTGGCACCTGAACCTTTTTGCAGTGTTTATATTATGCAAATATCATGTAATCTAGAGATTTGGTTTCAGTTTCCCCTGTGGCTGTAAAAACCCTGGCTTATCTAAGTAAAATGAAGTCTTGATTGGGCTATTTCAACTTGAAATCATGATTTCTCTTTGCATTTCAAATCCTCTATTTTAGGTCCTTTGTTCCCTCCTCTGAGAGAACCCAGTTTGTGAAACTGCAGGCAGTTTCAGAACATGTATAACTACACAAAATTATGGAACAAAAATTTATTTTGTGGATACATTATACAGTAAATCAATTATCTCACAGTGGTCAAGAAAAAGGGCATAGGAGAAGGACAGGGTTCCAATATTTATTAAATAAATACATTAATGAATTTCACTATTTTTTACTCACCTCAGCTTCTCAAATGTCACACTTTCTGCAGTTTACAACACACATGTACACACAGGCTTTGCACATAGAATATTGATGTTTTAGCATTTATACCATTCATCTTACTCACCTTACTTAGGAAGATCATTCTGACTTTTTCAGTTGTGGACGAGAACATTAGAAGAGTGTTAAACTCCAGTTCACTTTGATTCTGTTAGCATCTCTTTTTTTATGTCATTCTGTTCTTGGCCAACCAAAGCTCATATCCAGTTCTTTTCCAGGAAAAAAAAATCCATATCCAAGAAGCACTAGGATTTCTAATATCATCCAAACATGCAACTATCTTTTTAGGAACAAGGAAAAATCACATTGTAAACTCTTGATAAAATTATAATAATTTCTTACATTTCTTTAATAAAATGCCATTTCTAAGCATGCCATTCTAAAAATAAGGAATAACAAAATAACAAGAAGGAATCACATCAAAGAAGACCAAACCTGGATAAAAAGCTATGTAGCTCTATGATTACCATCCAAGGCATAAGTTTCTAAGATTTGTGGCCTAGGAATCAAGAAGGAAATAAAGAATGGGAGGATTAAGTGGGAAGGTAGAGGAGAGGTGTAATTGATAATGGTAATTAAGGAAGAGAGAGAGAGAGAGAGAGAGAGAGAGAGAGAGAGAGAGAGAGAGAATTGAAAGGCATTTGAAGGATTGTATGGAAAGTTAGTACAGTTGGAATTTTCCATCACATGTGCATGCAATCCTAAGGAAAGTCTCCAAATAATATGTTAGATCTAATCCTTAGTGGCCATCTTTTCACCAAAGAAACTTCTAGTGCTGAGTCTGGGTTTTATTCAATTGAGTTGTATGCTCAAAAGTCCCATGGAAATCTTGATACAACTCTATATGCTGACAAGACAATGGGTAGCTCTCCACAAACTAAGAGCAAGGCCCCTTTTGGAAGACAACACCAAAACAACTCAATGAATATAAAGAGGCCAACCTGATGCCAATATGACTCTCAACCCTCATGTTCTATTGTTCTATTGTGATATGAAAATATACTCTGCAGGAAAAAAAAAGAACAGTAAATACTAATCAGAAATATAAACTTAGTTCTATAATTTGTCCTGCTTGCAAATTCTGCTAGGAAACGGTGGCCCCAATTTTGATGGTGTAACTAACTGATACCTAATGTGACTGAAGGACCACATGTTGAGTTGGATTATGTACTGCTTGGGTGACTAAGACCAAATCCTAGATAGCACAGAAACCTAGGGTAAATCCACATACTACTAGTTGAAAAAAGAAAGTAAGAATAAAATTATTTTATTGGTAATATGCTATACTCATAGTTTGATGTCTCCTCTAGCCATCATCAAAGAAATTTCTTGTAGCAGAATATGGGAACAAATGCAGGACCTCCAGATAGGTACTACATATAAATAGAAACCTTGGAATATACAGTTCAGAGTGAGACGTCTCTACCAAATACCTCCATCAGAGCATAGGGAATCCTTCAGCAGGGGAAGGAAAAAGAGTTAGGGAGACTGCGGTGGTTTGAATACACTTGCCCCAGGAAGTGGCAATATTTGGAGGTGTGGTCCTGTTGGAGTAGGTTTGGCCTAGTTGGAGGAAGTCTTGGAGGAAGTTACTATGGACATTGGTTTAAGACCACCAGTCCTAGCTGTCTGAAAGCCAGTGTTCTCCTATCTGCCTTTGGATAAATATGTAAAACTCTCATCTTCTCCAGCCTCATGGTTGTCTGAACCTCTGACCCTGTAAGCCAGCACTAATTAAATGCTGTCATTTATAAGAACTGACTTGCCCATGGTGTTTCTTTTTCTTTCTTTTTTTAAAATTGATTTAAGTTTTATTGCATTATGATGAGAAAAGATACATGATTTCATTTCACCTGAATTTGTTAACATTTAAAAACATATTTTAAGTAAATAGAATTACATCATATTCTTGTTTTCCTTTTGTACCCAAACTCCTCCCAGAGACCACCCCTTCAATACCTGCAACACCTTTTATTTTTTTATTTTGTAATATTCTGTAAATTTATAAAATATTGTAACAATAAAAATGAGTTTTATACAAATTGTTTGATATAAAACAACAATCAGTTGAACAGTCTTATGTAGATGCTTGATACAGCAATACTGAAAATACACAGGTTTTTCTCGATATAAATTTTAAATAGTTCCAAACATATTAACTGTATATTTTAAAATAAAGCATCACTACTAGTATTTTTTAAAATGAATATAAATAGATAAAGTCTTTTTGTTTGTTTGGTTGGTTTGGTTTGGTTTGGCTTTTAGGAGATCTTAAAATATTGGCTCTCACTGTGATACAAGCTCAAAATAAGAACAATTTTTAGACATTGGAGCTAATTGTAATAAGGCTATACTTCAATGACCCTCATATCACCAAATGATTTTACCTCCATCGTAGCTAAGCTAAGAGTTGACAGTTCTGCTGTGCCAAGGAATGAATTTTAGGCATGATGTTTGGATACAGATTTCCTGCTATGGTCAAAGCTATTTGACATGAGTGATTGTCTTCATTCTCAGCCCACAGGGAACAGGTTACATTCACTTAAGAAATGGCGTGTGTATTAAGATGGCCTATCCATAAAGTTATTCACCAATTGTTTCAATGAACAATGGTTCTGCTTGGAGGGTGGCATGGACATTAGGTGAGGGTAAGAATCTGGTTCATTGGCTGTGATGATTTTGAAAAGCATTCATCTTAGAGAAAGAGTAACTTATAAAGTCCTCTTCTTCAACCTTGATACAATAGCTACAAATATCAAGCGAAGCATTCAGTCTCAGTCTTTGTTGTTCTCTTACAAGATACTTCCCAAGCTAATTGTCTACATTTCTTTTGGCTGTATAAATAATTTTGAAGTGTGTAAGCTGTTCTGAGAACCATAGTATAATATAAAAACATCAAATAAACATTCCTACTAATAAAGAAGTTGAGATAAGAGAAGTCTGATTTCAAGACCATTATGTAGTACTCAGCAAGAAACTGTCATGCACAGACAAGAAGAAAGTGTATATAGATTGTACAATATTGGATCTATTTCTCAAATTCCAAATTAGAGAGGCCACTGGATGACAGCTAACAAATTTTTAATTCTTCATATTTTTGAATTATAATCTATTAGGATATGCTGGTAATATTAATTTTCATATTAAGAGATATTAAGAAAAAGTAATTTGCCTGGCAGTAGTGGCACATGCCTTTAATCCCAGCACTTGGGAGGCAGAGGCAGGCATATTTCTGAGTTCAAGGCCAGCCTGGTCTACAGAGTGAGTTCCAGGATAGCCAAAGCTACACAGAGAAACCCTGTCTCAAAAAAACAAAAAACAAAAAACAAAAAACAAAAACAAAAAAAAAAAAAAGAAAAAAAAAGAAAAAAAGAAAAAGTAATTCTTACTTCTTGTTATTTTTGTTGTTAGAGGTGGAGTTAGGTTTGTGTGGGTTTGTTGAAAAATTACTTTCTTGTTTCTTTATGGTATAGTTTTGCTCCTTATGTCGGTGTTTTCCATCTATTATCCTTTGTAGGGGTGGATTTGTGGAAAGGTATTGTCTAAATTTTGTTTTGTCATGGAATATCTTGATTTCTCCGTCTATGATAATTTAGAGTTTTGCTGGGTATAGTAGCCTGGGCTGGCATTTGTGTTTTCTTAGAGTCTGTATGACATCTTCTCAGGATCTTCTAGCTTTTATAGTCCCTGGTGAGAAGTCTGGTGGGATTCTATAGGCCTGCCTTTATATGTTTCTTGACCTTTTTCCCTTACTGCTTTTAAAATTCTTTCTTTGTTTAATGCATTTGGTGTTTTGATTATTATGTGATGAGAGGAATTTCTTTTCTACTCCAGTCTATTTGGAGTTCTGTAGGCTTCTTGTATGTTCATTGTCATCTCTTTCTTTAGGTTAGGAAAGTTTTCTTCAATAATTTTGTTGAAGATATTTATTAGTCCTTTATAGCTCTTCTATACTTATTATCCTTAGGTTTGGTCTTCTCATTGTGTCCTGGATTTCCTGGATGTTTTGGTTTAGGAGCTTTTTGCTTTTTGCATTTTCTTTGACTGTTGTGTTAATGTTTTCTATGGTATCTTCTGCCCCTGAGATTCTCTTTTCTATTTCTTTTATTTTGTTAATGATGCTTGCATCTATGTCTCCTGATCTCTTTCCAAGGTTTTCTAACTTCAGGGTTATCTCCCTTTGTGATTTCTTTATTGTTTATATTTTCATTTTTAGATCTTGGATGGTTTTGTTCATTTCCTTCACCTGTTTGATTTGTTTTCCTGTAGCTCTTTAAGGGACTTTTGTGTTTCTTCTTTAAGGGCGTCTAGCTGTTTACCTGTGTTCTCCTGTATTTCTTTGAGGGAGTTATTTATGTCCTTCTTAAAGTTCTGTTTCATCATCATGAGAAGTGCTTTTCTAGTGTGATGGTATATCCAGAACTTGCTATGGTAGGAGAATTGGGTTCTGATGATGCCAAGTAACCTTGTTTTCTGCTGCTTATTTTCTTATGTTTGCCTCCTGCCATCTGATTATTTCTAGTGTCACCTGCCCTGGATAAATCTGACTGTGGCCTGTTCTTTCTGTGATTCTGGTTGTCTCAGAACTCCTCAGAGTCAAGTTATCTCTGTGATCCTGTGATTCTGGGATCCTGTGCTCCTGAGCTCCTTAGAGCATCCTGGAATGGAGCTTCCTTTGAGTGTTATGGGACTGGCTGCAAAATTTGTGCCCAAGGTCTCCTCAGAGCACCTGCTCAGACATATATGAATCAACAAGTGCCACTGGGCTTGTGGGGTGCCTGTGTGCCTGGGTCTGCTGGTCTCAGTTACTCTCAGTGTTAGGACAGATGTTGTATTCTCCTCACCTCTGATCCTGGGCATGTTAGTGCACCTGGGAGTGGAGCTTCCTCTGGGTTTTCTGGGACTGGCTGCAAAATATGTACCCAAGATCTGCTGTGTCATGGTGTTTCTTCATAGCAGGAAAACCTTAACTAAGACAGGAGACAGAGGGGATTGAGGTCATGAAAACAAAGTCCTCTATTACAATGGACCAATGCTCATAAGAGACTGAGGCAGTAATCACAGGGTCTACATATGTCTGCTCCAAGACCTCTGTCTGCATATGTACAATAGCTTTCAATGAGATGCTCTTATAAGACTCCTGAATGTGTAACATGACTTTTGTGCCTGTTCATAGGGCTTGGCTTGTCCAACATCAGTATGATGGTTTTCATTTTAACTTTTTATATTATATTTTTTAAAAAATAAGAAACTAATAAATATGATCTGCTATATTTTACTTATACTTTAATCCATTTTATATTTTGCTTAATTTCTGAAATTACAAGTTTCTGTTGTTCCTATTTACTTAGTTTTATATTTCTTATATGTATTCTTCAACAACTTTATACATGTATATGATACATTCTACTTAGTTTCACACCTACTTCCCTCATGCATTTCCATCTTAATCTTTGAGCCCTCTCCCCCCTTCCCTACAACTATTTTCCTTACATTCATGTCATTCCATTTTAATCACACACTGGCTTTAACTAGGGCATTTATAAGATGGCTGGTTTGGAACTGTCCATTACAGCCTGTTGAGTTCATGTATAGATCTTCTACTAAAGACAATGTCTACTTTTCCTACAGAATACACCAGTAGACAATACTTTACCAAGGTGGCATAGAGGGTACTAGGACCCATCTTTGATACATGACTGACCAGTGACCCACACATGGTTGTACAGGCCCATTGAAGTTAACCTCAACTGCTCTGGGTCACAATTGCAATTACTGTGCATTATTAGAAAACTTTTACAATATTTTTGTTTTTTCTGCTTTTCTACAGTGCTACCTGAGCCTGGTGGGGATGGTGTAAATGTCTTGTTTAGGGAAGTGTCTAACTAGCTAGGTCATTTTCTCTGAGTAATTCATTCAGTCATTATTATTATCTTCCATAAACAAATATAACTCTCCTTTGGTGTTATTGCAAAGATAAGGTTCTGTGATGGGAAGAGCATGTGGTCACACATTTGACTGTGGGAAGAATGTAAGTACTTAGAAGACATTGAGACCAGGTCATATTACTTACACAGCAACACCATGCTCCCTGCTAGGGCTGAAGACGTCTTCAAGCATCTATTTTTGACTGAGTTTATAGTAAGAGGCATGAATTATGTCCCATGGCATGGGGCTCAAATACTATCAAAGAACAGTTAGTACACCCATGACTCTCATACTATTAGTACACAATTGAGCACATCTGGGCTGTAAGATTGACCTCTGCAGTTTAGAGCTGGTAAAGACCAAGGAGGGAGTTCTCATGTTTTGCTAAAGGATTATTAATTTTAGGCAGGAGGCAGGAATAACCCAATTTTATCTTGACAGTAACAGTTGGAGAACTATTTTTATTTATTTTAGTGGTTGTCAGTAGGGCGATAGTCCCTGTTTAGCATGGGATGCTTGAAAACATATTTTCTCTAACTACATAACTTAGTCACAATAAAAATAAAGAGATTCTACTACTAAAATGTGTTTTATGAGAAATAAACGGGGGCAATACTATACACCTTTAGTCTTATCACCCTGAACTACATAAAAGACTCTATCTAAAACAAAATAAAACAAATAAAAAATACAAAATTAATAGCCTGAATTATGATATTTGTACACCCCCTTGAGGTAAAAACATACCAAACCAATCAGAATTCAATGCTTTTTTAAGGAAGATATTTTTGAGTATGTTAATATTGCCTCACAATATTATGGTCAAATTTATTTATAATGGTTTACTAGATATACTAATTTTTTAAACTCTGGGATATAATAATACACATTTTAGTATATATACTTTTTTTTAATCAGTTAAAGTAAACAGGCTGAGAAAGAAATTAGGGAAACAACTCACTTCACAATAGTCACAAATAATACAAGATATTTTGACATAACTCTAACCAACCAAGTGAAAGATCTGTACAACAATAACTTGGAAGTTCCTCAAAAAAGAAATCCAAGAAGATCTCAGAAAATGGAGAGATCTGCCATGCTCATGGATTGGCAGAATACACATAGTAAAAATCACATCCTACCAGAGGCAATCTACAGATTCAGTGCAATCCCCATCAAAATCCCAACACAATTCTTCAAAGACAGGGAAAGAGCAATTCTCAAATTCATCTGGAATGGCAAAAAACTCAGAATAGCAAGAACAAAAAAGCCAGTTTGCCCTCTCACCCTCTCAATTAAACCTCTTACACGTGTAACAGTTTGGACCTTGTGTGGTATGTTCTGACGTGACCCGCCACTCCAACACATCAAATAATCTTACACCAATAACACCCGATGAGGGAGAGCAAACATACATCCACTTCCTTCAATCCACAAACACACACACAAACATACAAACACACACACATCCTCACAGCCCCACCACAAACACAACAAATATTACCACCACCAAAATAAAGGAATTAATAATTTTTCATTGATATGTTCAAATATCAATGGATACAGTCACCCAGTAAAAGAAATGGAATAACAAGATGAATTAAAAAAAACAAGTTCCAATGTTCTGTTACATACAAGAATACATATCAAGGTATATTTCTTGTATCAATGGTAAACATTACCTCAAAGTAAATAGTTGGAAAATGATTTTCCAGTCAAATGAATCTAAGAAGCAAGTGATGTAGTTATTCTAATCCCTAACAAAATAGACTTATAACCACAATTAGTTTACAGAGATAGGGAAGAACATTTCATACTCATAAAAGGAAAAGTCCATGAAGATTACTTTGAGTTCAAACATATATTCTTAGAAATCAAGGATACCCGTTGTAAAAGAAACATTAGTAAAATTTAAGTTCCATAGAAAATTACACAGTGATAGTGGGAGATTTCAGTATCACACTCTTACAGGGAAGCAGGTAGAGACAAAAGCTGAACAGAAAAAAGGAGCTAGCCTGTTAAAAACCAAAAAAGATATCTATAGAACATTTTAGCCAAATACAAAAGATTATAACTTTCTCTCAGTACATCATGAAGCTTTCTCCAAAACTGACTATATACTTGTTCACAAAGCAAGTTTCAACAGGTACATGAAAATTAAAATATTACTATGGATTTTATCAAACCATCACAGACCAGGGGCTGGATTTCAACGTCAGAAACAACACAAGTCTTAAAATCTCATGGAAAATGAATTAATCTCTACTGAGTAAAAAGTTTGTCAAGATGGAAATAAAGAAATAAATAAAGATATTAAAAAGTTCCTAAAATTCAGCAAAAATTTAATGTATAACTTGCCCAATCAAATAGAACACATTGGAAGTTGTGCTAAGAGGAAAGTTCACAGCACTGAGTGCCTCCATGAAAAAAAATGGCAAAATCTCCTACTAAAAACTTAGCAGTACATCTGAAATCTCTGAAAGAAAAAATAATGAGGCAACCACACTAAAGAGGAGGAGATGGCAGAAAATAATCAAATTGAAGGCTGAAATCAACACAATAGAAGTAAAAGAAAAATACAAAAAAAAAAAAAAAGAATAAATGAAATAAAGAGTTGGCTCTTTGAGAAAAATAAAAAAGATAGACAAATCTCCAACCAAATTAACTAAAGATTGAGAAAGAATGTATAAATTAACAAAACAAGAGATAAAAAGGGAAACAAAAATGACAATGTAAAAATGTAGCGAACATTGGTTTATACTTTTAAAGCCTGTACTCTGCAATATTAGAAAATGTAAAAGAAATGAATTATTTTATTGATAGGTACCACTTAGGAAAGTTAAATTAAAATATCATCAACAACTTATATGGACCACTAACCCTCTTTTGGTCACCCTATCTGGGTTCCCTCCTCTGGTAGAAGACCCATGATCCACCAGAGGCCACACAACACCTAGATCCCCTGTCAAGCTTCAGGCTGTAGATCCCCAACAGTCACCCAGAATCCTCCCAGGTTTCCTCACCTGCTGCTCTTCTGATCTTTTCATTACCTTATCCTGGGTCAAACCTCTGCTCCACCAGAGGTCATACCAGCACCCAAGTCTCCACAGGCAAGTCAGCACTGAGAAATCCATCAGAGCAGCACCCAGAATCCTTGAGGATCCTCAGTTTGACCAGCGGCCATTTACTATTTTGGTTAGAAACTCCCTGTTCAACCAGAGTCCAAGCCAGAAATCAGAAGTCTAGCACCCAGCTTAGACAGATGTAAAAATCAATTCAACCACAGAACTCTTCAGCTGGAAGACCAGAGAGAAAATAGAAATGAAGGAAAAAGCCACCCATTCAACCAAAACAAACTCAGAAGTCAATACTTAGGTCTATAATTACCCAAAACTCAGAAGCCTAGATGGTGGTATAAGAACACAATCAACAACAGCCAGGACCATGTGTCACTACCAGAACATAGCCATCCTACTACACTGAGCCTGAACTATTCCAACACTACTACAACACAATAAATGACATTAAATCCAACCTTAAAAAGATGATAGAAATCTTTCAACAGAAAATGAATCAATTCTTCAAAAAATACAGAAAGAGAAACAAAATCAGAGTAAATGAACAAACTTCTTAAAGAAACCTAAGATAGCCAAGAAAAATAAGTACTTGAAGAAAATAAATACAGCCTTTCAGGACATAAAAATGAAGCTAGAAGCAATAAAGAGAACAGAAACTGCAGAAATCCTGAAAATATAATAGTCCAGGTAAGTGAACAGGAACTATAGACTCAAGTATCACCCACAGAGTATAAGAAATAGAAGAGAGAATCTTAGGCATTGAAGATAATATAAAGGAAATAATACAACTGTCAAAGAAAATGTTAAATCTAAAGAATCCTTGACACAAAACTTACAGGAAATCTGTGATACCATGAAGGCCAAACCCCAAGATATTTAGTAATATCAGAAAAGAATCTCAACTCAAACACTCAGAAAATACTTTTAACAAAATCATAGAAAAAAATGTTTCAAATCCAAAGAAGGGCATGTCTATAAAAGTACCCGAAGGTTAAGAACAGAAAATAGATTCAAACAGAGAAGAAAGCCCTTTGTCACATAGTAATCATCACACTCTACACAGAGAACATGAAAAACATTAACTCTGCAAAGGAGGAAAGCCATGTAACATACTGGCAGACTTGTATTATACCTGACTTCTTAATGGAAAATCTATAAACAGAAGGGATAAGAGTAGATGTCTTGCAGAGTATATGTGATCACAGATGTCAATCCAATCTCCTATACATAGCAACACTTTAAATTATCTTAAACTGAAAAGACAATATATTTTAAGATATAAATTTAAACAATGTGTATGCACACTTTTAGTCCTATAGAAAGTACAAGAAGGAAAACTCCAACCCACGGATATTAACTATACCCATGAAAATACAAGCAAGTAATCTCACATTAGCAAAACCCTGGAAACAACTTCAGCAACAACAAAATTACAGGAATGAACAATCAACTTTCATTAATATCTCAGAGTATCAATGGACTCTACTTACCCATAAAATGACACAAGTCCAAAATATAGATGCAAATACAGGATTCATATTTCTTGTAAACATAAGAAACACCTTTCAACATCAAAGATAGACATCACCACAGAATGAAAGTTGGAAAAAGTTTTCCAAGAAAATAAACCTTAAAACAAGCTGGTGCAGTTCATTCTAATATCTAACAAAAGACTCTTTAAAGCAAAGTTAATAAAAAGAAATGGGAAAGAAATCCCTACAAATCAAAGGAAAAATCAACTGAGAAGATCGTTCAACTCGTAATATCTGTGCTTCAAGCATAGGGGCACCATTGTTTGTAGAGGAAACATTTCTAAACATTTCTTAATTCACTCATTGAAGCCTATACATATATACTCGGAGACATCAATATTCCACTCTTACCAAAAAAAAGGTTATCTAGACAAAAATTAACAGCTATGTACTGGAGCTAATAAACATTATGAACTAAAAGGACCTAACAAATATTTAGAGAAATTTTACCAAAACAACAAAATATCTTTTTCTCAGAACTTCATGGAAAGTTCTTCAAAATTGACCACATACTTGGTCATGAAGCAAATTTCAACAGGTACAAGAAATTTTAAGATAGCTCCTGTGTCCTATATGTCCACCAGAGATTAAAGCTGCATTTCAACAACAGAAATGACAGAAAGCCTACAAACTATTGGAAACTGAACAACTCTCTACTGATGTACTACTAGGTTAAGGCAGTAATGAATAAGGATCACTAGAATGCAAAGAAAATGAATTCACAATATATCCAAAGTGATAAGACACAATGAAAGTTCTCCTAAGATTAAAGTTCATAGCTCTAATTGCCTTCATAAAGAAACTGGAGAGATCTCATACTAGCAACTAATGACACATCTGAAAGCTCTAGAACAAAAGAAGGAAGTGTACCCAATAATGCTAGAGGGTAGCAAATTTTGAGTGCTGAGATCAATGAAACAGAAACAAGGAGAAAAACATAAATAATCTATGAAACAAAGAATTAGTGCCTTGAGAAAAATCAACAAGTTAGACCCATGCTTAATCTGGAGTAAGTAAAAATCAAATGGAGATTATCTTATTTTATGTTGAGGTCCTTGATCCACATGGACTTGAGTTTTATGTAGGGTGATAAATAAGGATCAATTTTTCTTCTACATGTAGACATCCAGTTAGAGCAGCACCATTTGTTGAAGATACTTTTTTCCCCCACTGGATGATCTTGCCTTCTGTGTAAAAAATCAAGTATCAATAAGTATGTGTTTTATTCTGGGTCTTTGATTCTATTTCATTGAGCGATCTGTCTGTTTCTGTATCATACTATGCATTTTTAATCACTATTGCACTGTAGCACAGCTTGAGGTCAAGAACAGTGATTCCACGTGAAGTTCTTTTCTCTTGTTGTTCAGGATTGCTTTAGCTACCCTGGGTTCTTTGTTTTTCCATATGAAGTTGAGAATTGCTCTTACAAGGGCTGTTAAAAATTGTGTTGGAATTGACAAGGATTACATTATAGATTGTTTTGGTCAGATGACTATTTGCATATGCTTATCCTACTGACCCATGAGCCTTGGGAGATCTTTCCATTTTCTGAGTTCTTTGATTTCTTTCTTCAGGGACTTGAAGTTCTTGTTATATAGATCTTTCACTTGGTTGGGTAGAGTTACACAAAGATATTTTATATTACTTGTGACTGTTATAATGAATGCTATTTCTCTATTTTTTTCTGCATGTTTATCATTTGTATAAAGGAGGGATACTGATTTCTTTGGTATAATTTTATATTCAGCCATGTTGCTGAAGTTTTGCTTATCAGCTGTAGGAGTTCTTACCAGAATTTTGAGGATCATTCAGTTATAGTGTCATCTATGAATAGTGATACCTTGTCTTCTTCCTTTCTAATTTGTAATCCTTTGATCTTCATTTGATGTTTTATGCTCTATCCTGAACTTCAAGTAGCATATTTAATAGAATGGGAGAGAGTAGGCAGCCTTGTCTTGTCCCTGATTTTAGCTGGGTTGTTTCATGTTTTTCTCCATTTAAATTGATGTTGGCTATTGGCTTTCTGTGTATTGTTTTTATTATGTTTATGTATGTTCCTTGAATCTGTGATTTCTCCAAGACTTTTAACAGGACAGAATGTTGGACCAAAGAACTAGATATCAACAAATCAAATAACCAATTTCAAAATGGGGTATAGATCAAAACTTAGAATTTTCAAAACAACAACAAAAACTCAAATGTTTGAGAAATACTTAAAGGAATGTTCAACAACCTCTGCCATAAGGAAAATGCAAATCAAAATGAGAATCCATATTATAACTTTTTGCACTTGTCAGAATGGTATAAATCAAAAGCACAAGTGACAAGGCAAGCTGGCAAAAATGAGGAACGAGGGAAACTCTCCTTCTTGGTTGGTTGCAGTGTCAACTCACGTAGCCACTATGGAAATTAGTATCTTTTTTTCAGAAAATTGGAATTACATCTACCTCAAGTTTCAGCTATACCACTCCTGTGCTTGTACCTTAAGGATGCTCCATCATACCTTAAGAACACTTGCTCAACTGTGATCATAGCAGTTTTATTTTTAATAGCCAGAAACTGGAATTATCCTAGATATTCCTCAACTGAGGAATGTGTGAAGATAGTTTGTATATTCATACAGTGAAGTTTTATTCAGGTGTTAAAAAATAGCTTCATTAAATTTGCAGGCAAGTGTTTAGATCTAGACAACATCATCCTGAATAAGGTAAGTCAGATCCAGAAAGAGAAACAAGGTATATATACGCTTATACATAGATATTATCTGTAAGGTGAATAATAAACATGCGACACAACACAGACCCAGAGATGCTAAGAAACAATGAAGTCTCAAGGGGAAAAGCATGATTCTGCCAGGAAGGGGAAATTGCAGAGATTTGGTAGCTGTACATTAGTAACATGAGGACAGATACAGGAGTTGTCAGGATGGGGCATGGATGGAGAGAGTCCTAAGAGAGATGACTTGAATTTGGGGCCATTTTGTGTGTGAAGTAGAAACCCAGTACACTGGAAACTCACATCAACCCATTAAGTCTTCTTGTAATGGGGGACATGGATCCTGAAGTGTTCTTGTTCTATAACCAGGCAAGGCTTCCAGCAGATGTATTGAGACACCAACCCAGCCACAAACCTTTGTCTTAAAATTTGTCCTGCATGCAACCTGTGCTGGTATGAATGTAGGACAGAACTTTACACTGCCTGAAGGTCCAGGATCCAGAGGTTGGATAGCTCAGAGACCTAGGATATATCCAAACAGGGCTTGGAACAAAGAAAGAGACAAACAAAACACAAAAAACTCAAAGCAAAAATTTTATTACAATGATTCCTAATGGTAATGTGTGAAACAGACATGAGCTTTGAGTATTCATTATCATAGAGTGTTTTCCCAACAACTGATTGGAAAAGATGCAGAGATCTTCAGGTAAATTTGCAGTGGAGCCAGGGCAATCTTGTGGAAGAGAGGAGGAATGATTGTAGATGATAGAGGGAATGGTCAAGGACACCACAAGAACACAGCCCACAGAATAGTGGGCTCATAGTGCTCATAGGTGATCACAGACACCAAAGAGACAATCATAGAGCCTTACAGGTCTGAGCTAGATCCTCTACATATATATTATGCTTGTATAGCTTGATGTTCTTGTAAGACTAATAACAATGGGAGCTGGGATGTCTCTGACTCAGTTGCCATGATTCTGGAGTCCTTTCCTCCTATTGGGTTGCCTTGTCCAGTTTTAATACGAGAGGATGTATATAGTCTTATTTTAAGTTGTTATAATATATTTTGTTGATATCTCTGAAAGGAGTGCAGTTTTCTGAAGAGAAAGGAAGAGAGGAGTTAGCAGGGGAAAAGGGACTTGAAGAACAGGAGGCTGGGGAAATTGTGGTCAGCATGTAATATATAGAGACAGAATATATAAAAATAAAGAAAGAATTAAAAAATAGGACTCTAACCTCGAAGGAAATAGAAGCAGTTTTTAAAAGTCTCCCCTAAGCAAACAAAAACAAAGCAAAACAAAACCAAACAGAATAAAACACCAAAAGAACAACAGCAGATGATTTTAATGCAGAATTCAACCATGCTGGGCATTCACAAACCTATAATTTTGGAGGATACCTGTGGGTGCACTTTCTTCAGGGCATGGCCTCTCAGGAGAGGAAACCTAGGAGTTTGACTGTGCTTATCCCATACTGACTCTGGGCAGGGGCTGGGGAAGAACCAGAGACACTGCTCTGAGGATGGGAACACAAAGTATGAGGTGTGGGAAAGCTGGAGCTTGTTCGGAGGTCTCTGGGCCTGCAATGAGACTGGGGCTGTGGGGTTCTCAGAATCTTGGCCATCCAGTCTCAGAAGAGCTGGGAAAGGAGACAGTGCCACAGACTGAAGAAAGGGGAGTTCCAAGCTTAGCTGAGTAGTGATTGCTCTTAGCTTCGGGGAAGTTGGCTGGGAGCTTAGAAAGTCTATGGGAGGATTAAGTTGCAGTTCTGTAGGTGAAGACCTTTAACATGTTCCCCACTGTGGTGCTAGATCAGACAGTCAATGAGTCTAGACTGTTTATTGACTGTTCATAGTAGAAAGTCAATGCATACCATACCAACTTGTCAGGTTGAACCCAAGTTTAAGTACTTTTGGCAAGGAGAAATGTCTGGGAAGGTAAGCTTATTGGCTAAGCCCTCAGGGCCGGAGAACTTTGTTGTGAAACTACATGATCATAGGTCATTTTTTTTTTTTTAATGTGGGGAATGTGGCATGTGTTTCAAGCCAGGAATCTGGCAGGGAGCATGGTGTTGCCTAAATCTCAGATGTGTGTTCCTCTGAATCTCTGGGTCTCAACCTACTCTTACCTATGAAGCTTCCTGGAATGGTTTTACCCTCCCACAGATACCTATCTCAGAAAGCAAGATAAATAGTGACAAAGGAAGTTAAGTGATTTTAACCATTGGCCCACATACATAAACATAGTTATGCAAAACAGCACACATACACACACACACACACACACACACACACACACACACACACATGCATAGAAAATTAATTTCAGACTGATGCAAGATTATAGCAGTGAAAACATATGAGGAAAAATGACTTCATAAATGTTTTTGCATAATTTATTGGAAAATAGTAATGCGTTCCTATGGGTCAACTGGACATAGAGTCCTTTCTACCTATTGATCTACAGGCACTCTAATTTCTATGAAGAAACTAAAATGACCTGACATTAGATCAAAATGACTAAGGTTATATTCTGTCTGTTGGCCAAAATAAATTATAGCAGTATTAGAGGGGTCTCCTGCTCTTGATCTTGATCCATATACTATCAAAAATACTCGCTGCCATATTTATTTTAGATATTAGTGACTCTGGCTGGATAGCTGTTTTACTCCAGACTCAAGTCACCAGGTCAATGCATTGAATCTAGCCTCAGGTTTGACACAAATTGAGATTTAGTACATTCACAGATATAGAAACAAAGGAAGTGGTTATCCTGATGCATATATGTTTTGACATTGGGATTTTAGTTCCGGTAAGTGGTCTGTACTATGGGGTGAACGCCCTGGTCACATTCTGTTATCCTATACCACCCATGTGCTGCATTCCATTGTATAAATGCCAAGATCATAAAATTTACTGATAATATAAATACTTCTAGGACTAGTTATATTCCTGTATAAATGTCTAGATTTTTTTTTTTTTTTTTTTTTTTTTTTTGTGATTTTGATGTTACCAAGTGGAGAACCAAAATGTTGATATGGTCCCAATGTTAAGTTCAGTTCTAGAAGTCGAAGAAAAGAATCAGATTTAGATAGACCCAGAAGAGAGATACTTTTATTAGGTCGTTCTAGCAGTGGTGACTAATGTTAGCTAGAGGAACACAATTGGATGGAAGCTTCTAAAATATACATATTTCATAATATTCCATATAGAGCTGTATTACTTTCCTCTTAACTGGTCTTGGGCATTTGTTCTTGTAAGATTAAAGTATGACAATAATCTTGTATTATCAATAAAAAAGAAATTACTCAAAAAAGCCAAAACCCAAACAATGGCAAAGAAACCTAGTGGTTTATAACTTTACCATAATGGACTTTAGCCTAAGAAAATACATACTAGAACAGATATGCATATATTTTCATGTGAGAAAATAGTTATAGTTGATGTCTCTAGAGTGGACAGAAAAATTACAGAGTTTAAATAAACATAGTGGTACATGTTAGCCTGCAGTTATTGAGTTGGATGCATATGAAGCTGAGATTTATTTAGGTACAAAGAGAAAAATTTTTACTTTCTGAACTGAGTGTGAATTGATTTTTTAAAATTGATTTATAGATTTTTCATTTATTTACTTATTTATTTTCTTTTTTTATTAGATATTTTCTTTACTTACATTTCAAATGATTTCTCCTTTTCCAGTTTCCCCTCCCGAAAACAAAACAAAACAAAACAAAACAAAACAAAACAAACCCTGTTCCCTCCCCACTCAACCCCCTGCTCACCAACACACCCTGGGGCATAGAACCTTCAGAGGACCAAGGGTCTCTCCTCCCATTGATTACCAACTAGGCCATCCTCTGCTACATATGCTGCTAGAGCCATTACTCCCAGCATGTGTACTTTTTGGTTGGTGGTTTCTTCCCTGGCAACTCTGAGGGTACTAGTTACTTCATATTGTTCCAATTTATATCCCAAGCCTACCCCTTCCTTTCTGTCCCTCTACTTCCCTTCTCCTCCAATTAGAACAAGCCCCTCATATGTACCAACCTACTCTGAGACAGTAAGTCATTGCAAGACTAAGTATATCTTTTTCTACTGAGGCCAGAAAAGACACTCCAGTTAGGGAAACAGGATCAACAATTTGACTACAGAGTCAGGAATAGCTTGGTTACAGTTATTCGGAGACCTGCATGAAAACCAAGCTGCACATTTACCAGGCTTGTGCAGAGCCCCAAGGTCCAGTTCATGTGTGCTCCCTGGTTGGTGGTTCAGTCTCTGGGAGTACCCAATGGTCAAAAATAGTCAACTCTTTTGGTCTTCAACACATCATGGCAAATTACCATCTAAAAATGTGATCCAAGATACAGACAGTAATAATTTCAAATGGCAAGGCTTCATCACTTAAAGCTATACACAGTAATGCAAAAAGACATGATGAGAAGAGTGACTTATTAAGAAGAGTTGTAGTTCATGGGAGAAAGAGGGAAGCATGAGATTCTGAGATGAGAGTGACATTGTAACATATCACATAGTTGTATAACATTCTTCAAAGTGAAGTTAAAGGCTAAAAAACATACTTGATATTTTATATCTATAAAGCTTTATAGTTAAAACCATAAAACACATCCATTCACATTGATCAGACTACAGTGAGGAAAAGTGAGAGACTCATGATGAATTTATGGGAATCTTGCCACAAAATAACATGTACATTTATAGAAAGGTCGATTACACCATTAGTTCTGAAGGGATGTTAATTCCTAGCTGCTTGCTCCTCCCATACCTGGTTCACAACCATTTCTTTGCTGCCTGTGGCCATTTTTTGTATATAACTGGAAGAAGGAGAACCTAGTTTATTGTATTTAATTACAGCTTCCACTCTCTTTTATTTAGGTGGCTAACTAGATAGTTTATAGGACTTGGAATTTGAAAGAGAGCCAATAAGAGACACAAAAGGCAGGACACCAGGAGTTAATCATATTTGGAATTCAACTCATATCTCATTAAGTTCAAGAGTTCATTCCAGGAGATGTCTGTTCTCATATAATTGTTTTGTTGATGCCTAAGTCTGGTCCCCTGAAGTCTATGGGCCATTTTACTTAAGTTTACTAGGTTCACTTGATTCTTCAGAATACAACATTTTCTTAGGGCAGACAAGAATGTAGACACATTTAACTTGTTCAGAGTAACATTATTCCAGTTTTCAAACAATGTTTGGTTTTGATTAGATACACACAGCTTCTGTTCTATGGTGTCTTTGATATTTCTTTCACTTTGGCAGTCGATCTTGTCCACAACAGCCTTGAGATGTTTCTCATGATCAGCATATACCATGGGTTCTTTTTGAGTCTGTTTTAGAAACGGAGATAGAGATAAATTTTTTATAACAAAGGACATAGTAAGGAACACAAGATATATCTAGTTTTATATACTGACAACATGGTATAATGGGAAGAGGCAGTGAGCTTCCCTTTTTCTCCCATGAACTACAACTCTTCTTAATAAGTCACTCTTCTCATCATGTCTTTTTGTATTACTGTGTATAGCTTTAAATGATGAAGACTTGCCATTTGAAATTGACTTATCTTAGACTACAAAGTAAATACTGGCATCCATGTCATCTGCTGTTAGAGGGGATTTGGCTAATGAAAGAGCAGTATCCCACTGAGTACTCTACATTTACTAATTCAGATTTAGACAGCATTCTCTAGGGCTGCTCCACACACTTTTCAAATATTATCATAAAAATATTTCAGTATATTTGGTGAGACTAAATTGATCCAGTAAAGTGACTATTTTTCATATTTTCAGTTTACTGAGAGAAAGGCAGATGATAAGCTACCAACACTGGTTCAAATTGACATGTTATCATGTGACATGTGTATGTGAGGATCAAGAGCAGAAGTAGGCAATGGTTATGGATTGTCTGAACAAGATCTAAGGATAATTTTTGTAGCATTGTTGTGGCTTCTGGGTAAGAGCAATATATCAAGCACAGGTGAATAGTCACAATGTCATGATATGTTTTCTCTGATATCAAAGTATATTTCTTGAATCAATGATAGACATTACCTCAAAGTAAATAGTTGGAAAATCATTTTCCAATAAAATGAATCTAAGAAGCAAGTGATATAGCTATTCTAATCCCTAACAAAATAGACTTCTAACTTCAATTAGTTTACAGAGATGGGGAAGAACATTTCATACTCATAAAAGGAAAAGTCCATGAAGACTACTTTGACTTCAAATATATATATACTTGGAAATCAAGTGTACCTGCTATTGTAAAAGAATCATTAGTAAAACTTAAGTTCCACAGAAAATTACACAGTGATAGTGGGAGATTTCAGTATCCCACTTTTACCAGGAAAAGGGTAGAGATAAAAACTGAACAGAAAAATACTGGAGCTAGCCTGTTGAAACCAAAACAGATATCTATAGAACATTTTAGCTAAATACAAAAGATTACAACTTTCTCTCAGCACATCATGGAACTTTCTCCAAAACTGACTATATATTAGTATTCAAAGCAAGTTCCAACAGGTACATGAAAATTAAAATAATGTCTCTGCATTTTATCAAACCATCACAGATCAAAGCTTGATTTTAAAAATACAAGTCTTACAATCTCATGGAAAATTAATAAATCCTACTGAATAAAAAGTTTGTTGCAGTAGAAATAAAGAAATGAAGATTTTAAAGACTTGTTAAAATTAAAAAAAATGAATATACAACATACTCAATCAAATAGAACACATTGGAAGTTGTGCTAAGAGGAAAGTTCACAACACTGTCTCCATGAAAAAAATCTCATATTAGAAACTTAGCATTACAGTTGAAATCTCTGAAAAAAAATAATGAGGCAACCACATTAAAGAGGAGGGAATGGCAAAAAATAATCAAATTGAAGGCTGAAATCAGCACAATAGAAGTAAAGAGATAAGTACAAAAAAAAAAAAAGAGAGAATAAATGAAATAAAGGGCTGTTTGAGAAAATCAACAGGATAGACATATCATTTTTCCAAATTAACATAAAGATTAAGAAAGAATGTATAAATTAACAAAACAGATAAAAGAGAAATATAAAAATAGACATTGACTGTAAAATTGTCTGTAAAAATCAATGGGATTTTGTTTCATACTTTTAAAGCCTGTATTCTACAATATTAGAAAATATAAAAGAAATGAATAATTTTGCTGATAGGTAACACTTAGGAAAGTTAAGTCAAAATATTATCAACAATGTAAATAGACCAATAACTGTCTCCTGGTCACCATATCCTGGTTCACTCCTCTGATGGAAGAACCATGATTCACCAGAGGCCACACCGACACTCAGATCCCCTGTTAAGCTTCAGGCTGTAGATACACAACAGTCACCCAGAATCCTCCCAGCCTACCTCACCTGCTGTGTGTCTGTTGTTTTCATGATCTTATCCTGGGTCAAACGTCTGCCCTACCAGAGGTCATATTAGCTCCCAGGTCTCAACAAGCAAGCCAGCACCAAGAAACCAAGAGGTAAGTGCAGCACCCAGAATCCTTCAAGATGTCCCAGTTCAACCAGTGGCCAAGAAGGCTGCCAGAACTCCATTCACTATGGGTAGAAAATCCCTCCTCAACCAAAGTCCAAGTCACCAATCTAAAGTCTAGCACCTAGCTTGGGTAGAAATGCCCCTCTTATCCACAGTACTCTTCATCTGGAAGACCAGAAAGAAAATAGAAATAAAGGAGAAAACAATCCATTCAAAAAAATAAAAGCAGAATTCAACACCTAGGTATATAATTACCCCAAACTCAGAAGCCTAGATGCTGGTGTAAGAACACAATCAACAACAGCCAGGACAATGTGTCACTACCAGAGCATAGCCATCCTACTACACTAAGCCTGAACTATTTCAACACCACTACAACACAAAAAAATGGCTTTAAATCCAACCTTAAAAAGATGACTGAAATCTTTCAACAGAAAATGAATGAATTCTTTAAAAAATATGGAAAAGAAACAAAATCAGAGGAAATGAACAAACTTCTTAAAGAAGCCCAAGATAGTTGTCTTAGTCAGGGTTTCTATTCCTGCACAAAACATCATGACCAAGAAGCAAGTTGGGGAGGAAAGGGTTTATTCAGCTTACATCCACATTGCTATTTATCACCAAAGGAAGTCAGGACTGGAACTTAAGCAGGACAGTCAGGAACCAGTAGCTGATGCAGAAGCAATGGAGGGATGTTCTTACTGACTTTCTTCCCCTGGCTTGCTCAGCCTGTTCTCTTATAGAACCCAAGACTTCCAGCCACCGGACATGGAGAAACAGAGACTCCAGCTGCACAGGCAGGAAACTCCCCCGCAATTGCCGGGGGTGGGGGGATCAGGTGGTCAAAGCACCAGCAGCTTTTCCACCCTGGTCTAAAGATATCTTTATTCTTATTTACTGTTCTACTTTAAAAAGTTATTAGGTATATTGGATGGCAGCAGCAGAATCATGAGAAATAACATCACTGGTAAAGAAACCATGGCGGAAAGTTAACTCTTGGTTGAATCATTTCGTGTGTGGGTCACAGAGGTAAGGAAAACATTGAGAGAATACAAGTCAAACCAACTCTGGCTGACAAATCCATTCCAAAATAAGGGAAGAGTTGTAGTATGGGAGTTCCTGTAGTCTTATTGTGCCAATCATGTCTCTAATTATCAGAATACTTATCCAAAGACTTGACTGATATGTACAAATGCATTTCTGTTATGGTAGGTTACAGCATTCTCATTGTGTTCTTAATGTATACCTACAAAGATTAGAAGATCATACCTTCTTTCTACACAGGTCTATTGTTCTGTCCTGAAAGGCAAATATGGGGGAAAAATGATTCTGTTTCATTTTTTCCTGTATACCATTGCTTATTTTACTCTTCCCTGCTTATGGATTTGATCTATATTGGGCATGTATCATGGTGCCATGATTATGATTTTACTGATATCATTGTTCAAACATCTGAGAAGTTAGTGGCATTTTTTGAAGAACAATTTCATGTCAAATAATTTTCCTTTTTTATCTCTAATAAGGAAAAAACAATTAATGAATTGCATATATAGTCTTTTTGAATTCACTCAAGTCTTTTGTTAGACATCTCATAATTAGAAATATCATAATGTTCTTATGATAATGGCTGACTAACAATGGAGATGCATAATCAGTAAAGATCTAGCACATTTTTCATTTTTAAATACCATTTGCCCTTCTGTTTAAGATTTTCAAGCACTCTCAAGCAGTCTGTACTGTTCTCTTTCAAATACATCACCAGTTGTTCATCATAATTTTAAACTGAAATTTGAGTCACAGTGTTCCTATGTAAATCTGTAAATTTTTTTCTGTCTTCCCTCATTGAGACCATCATAGTCTAGGATTGAGAAAACATTCCTGTTCACCCTGGATTTTCACACTTAGTTCCTATACCTTCCAGAGTGACACTTTTTTTTTTATTCAGTGAAGGGTATATAACAAATTGTTTTTCTTTCCCTATGACACTTATCTTAAGGATTAAAGTTTAGACAAAATTTGGACTCACTTGTCATCATGTGCAGATGAGGAAATGCTTCCAAATTGAGGAGTCTTGTGTTCAGAGTGATGACTTATTCTGTATTGCATCTCATCTGACCCATTTCCTTTTCAAGACTGTTGAGCAGTCTTTCAGTTTTCCCACCATATATTTCAAAGACTGAGTCTTTAATATGTCAGCAGCCTCTCTAATCTTAACCATGTACATATTGTTATCTTACCATGGACCTTGCTTTCACGCTCCACAGTCTTAGCTCAAATTGCTTGTTCCATAATTTCTGTTTAGATCAGCTCCTGTTACAGAATATTGTGCTTCTATAGTTCTTAGTTTCTTCTTCTATTATTGTGTAGAGAATGGGTGTTTAGAGTTTTGAGGCCAGAGGTGTTTGCATTGCATTGGTTGCTGTCCTTGGAATGTACATTAACTACCATGTTTCTCTTGGATTCTGCTTCTTGCACATCAGAATATTTAAAAGATTACATGGGACAGTAGCACTGAATACTTTCCCATCACCTTCTTGGTAGGTCAGTAAACCACTGTTTTATTTGTGTTGTCTTTTCTTCAGTGGATTTTTCTTTGTCCTCTTTAAAACAAGATTTCTGGAGAGGAGCTATGCCTTCTTCTTGACCCCTTTGTTCATCGCTTTTGGTCACAGTTTGCTTTTCCATTATAAAGGTATTTCCCAGTACCTATGTACTTTATCTAGTCTTTCTACTTTCTGTTTTTTACTGTAATGTCCCTTTGCTTTTAAATGTTTTCACATTTGTGATTACATAGATAATTTTCAGATTTGTCAGAATTTAGTAAGAGTATTGCTTGCCTTTATTCTACTACCTTTATCACCAAGTATTTGTTGAAAGAGTTGCTTATCCTTGATATTATTAGTGAATCTTGGTATTTCAGAGACACATAATTTAGGTTTGATAATTCAATGTTATAATATGATAAGTCCATATAAAAATACAACAGAATTAAACACTAATTCAACAGACAGAGTTGGAGCTTATAACAAATTTGGAAATATAATTTAAATATCAGAAAAAAGTTATAGAAAATAAGTGAAATATTCTCATTGACCTAAGAAAATATATGTATATAGTTAGGACATTTTATATCAATATCATTTTAGTGTTTTGTTGGATTTAAAAGAAATTTGGCAAACATTGAAAATCCAAATACTTCTTATTCTGATAGGTTGTTCTGTTTTATGATCTTGTTTTAGCTTTGTATGTTTTTTTTTATGACTAAGTATTCAACATCAGAACTGCAAATAAATTACATTTCATTTATATTTCATCAATGTTCTTACCTCATTTTTTTCTTCCAGAATTTATTTCAGTATCCCATGTTACACTGAACTGTCACTTCTTAGTCTTTAGATGCCTGCAATTGTTTCTCAGATTTCTGTGGCTTTCACTTGTTAGTGTTTTCACAGAGCCCACGCCCTTTAGTAGGAATTTAAAGAAAATCAGTTCAATGCTGACTGTTTTTTTGCCTTATAATTAGACCTACCCAAACCCAGGCTGAGTAAATTTTATAGAAGATTAATTGGATGTAGCTTTCTATACTATCTCCTGTACCGCTTCCAGTTATTTTTAAAAATAATGAATGTGCTGTAGAAACAGACATATAATCAACTAATGCAACTGTAAGGGAGTGCCACAGTATAAACAAGCCAGTGGAAGAGGACTGGTGGAACATGTTTAGAATAAAGAGTTTGAAAACCTGACAAAGAGTAAGGGATGTATACAGCCAGACATTTCAAACAATTACTTGAAAATCTATATAAATATGTAGTAAGTGTACAAGTACACAAAATAATATAAAGTATATATTTATTTATATAAAGTAATTTTGGGGCCAGATTGTACAACAAATGTATTGTATCATATTATTCAGGAAAAAGGGCGCAGTATAGGGCTAGCATTCCATTATTCATTTAATTGATACATCAAGGGATTTAAGTATCTTATACTTATCTCAACTTCTCAAATATCACACCTGCCAGTTATGCTACTACACGTGTGTGTGCACACAGACATATAGAGTGTTAATGTTTAAGTGTTGGTACAATTCATCTTCCTCATCTTACTTTGCAGTGTTATTTTGACTTTTTCACTGTCCACATTGCTTTGCACAGGAGCATAGGAGAATGTAAAATTCTAATTCACTTTGATTTTGTTAGCATCTCTTTTTTTTTATGCCATTCTGGTTTTGGCAAACCAGAACTCATATCCAGTCCACAATGCAATGGAAAGAAAGATTTTATCAACATCTAAGAATTACTGTAGAAATTGAGCAAAACGGGAATACCTCATAAAAATTCCAGAAAGCAAGGAGGTCCACTTATCCTTAAGACAAAGGGTTTTAGAGGAGTTTACAGAGCAAACACCCATCCCCAAGGAATGCATGTTTCCAGGAGACAACCCCAGGAGATCAGATCTCCCCCACCCCTCCTGTGCATCACTGGGAGGAGAAAGGTCAATAGAAACTAAAGGACAATGAACAAGATAAAGTGTAACCAGCCCATGTTGCAAACTGTAACCAGCCCACATTGTAAGCTATAAAACTCTGTTCTGAAACGGTATAAAAACTGAGAGCTTTGTTTCCTCAGGGTTGCTCTGGTCCCAATTACAGAGTGACTCTAGTATACTAGTTTTAAATAAAAAAAAAAATCTTGTTTTATTGTAGCGACCTCCTTTCTGATTCTTCTCGAGTGGGGTATTCACGCTGATTATAACATCTTGGTGCATTGGCCGGGAAATTCTTGCCACTCGGGATGCCTGGGAAGGTCCCCTCTCTCATGGGATCAGTGACTGGAGGTTGGAGGAGATTGCAGGCACTTAACAGGTATCATGGTTGTTTTCTGTGTCTGTGTCTGACTGTGAATCTGTATCTGTAATCCATGCAGCTGCAGCTGCTTCTTGGTTTTCTGTTTTGTGGTAACAAGCAGACGTGCCTGTCATTGCAGATGGCAGTCAGATCTGGGAGGGTCTGACTCTGTCCAGGGTTTTGTTTTCTGTTTGGGGCACTGGTGGTAGAGGCACCCCTGTCTATCTGTATCTGGCCCCTGCTGTGTACAGGGGTAATCGGTTCTTCTTGGCGGTAGAGTGGCAGGCACAGCCTAGTAACTCTGTGATTTGGCTTTGATTATTTGTGTGTATGTGTGTGTGTGTGTGTGTGTGTGTGTGTGTGTGTGTGTGTGTAAGTGCCTGGTATCTGTAACTGTGCCAATTGTCTTTCTTTGTGTCGTGGACCCTGGGAGGTTGAGTGGTCTGTGTGTTGTTTCTCCGTGTTTCTTGGTATCTTGTTCTAATGTAGTATTTGGACTTTAGACTGATAGACTTCTATCCCCTTGACTGATGGACAGTGTTAAAGCTAGGGCTGCAACCAACTGCAGAGTGGCAATAGGTGGGGCGTGCACTCCTGGAAGCTGGGGGCCATGGCTGCTATTGGGCCTTGGGTGGAGCTCGGCCTGTGCACAGCTCAGTGGTCTCGCTGGGGCTGGAAGAGAACAGGCCGCCAGACCACCTTGATGAGGTCCAGCGCCCATCCACACTCACAGAACACCGGGAGGAGTGAGCAATGGAGCAAACAAACTAGAGGGAAGACCTTTGCCCCAAGCACTCTCCATCTCCCAGTGGCATAGGGTGGACCGCCGCCATCACTCGGCCAGGCCTACTAGCTGCTGGGCGAGACAGCCTGCAGCAGGACTCAGGGGTGGACCCTGGTGTGGGCTCTCGAGCACGGCCCACCCCCTAAGTGTCACATTCCCAAAATCCCAGGGCCCAGGGAGAGCAGGGGACTGTCCTCCCCCCTCCCTCCATCCCCGACCAGCAACCGGTGCTTCCCAGACACACTTCCATGGTGTTGGCAGTGTCCAAGGTGTGCTACAACCAACTCCTGAACAGCTTGGAAAGACTGGTGAGAAATGGAGTTTGCTGGTAAGAGTCATTCCTTAAAATTATTGCCCTGGGGGATAAATTTTGTGAAAGCCTGGGTAAAGGGGACGCAAACGATCCAAAGTTGGGTCACGTGACCCAAGCACACCAGCTAGAACAAAGAATGGCTTTGAGATAAGCCCCTTTGCTGTGAGAAATTACAGGCTGCTCTGAGTTATGGAGAAGAATTGGCGTCTTGTAAATTGTGGTGATTAGATATATTGCAGTCTTGGGAGTTATGCTTTACTTACCAGGTGGTGGGCGATGTTTAAATTAATGGTTGTGTTCTGTGTTTCATGTTGAAGAAAACTTTGATTTAGTTTAACTTGTTTAAAAGACAGTCTCAATTTGTTCAGCAGAGACTGATAAGCCACTGTGCTGTGGCCAGGAGTTAATCACAGCTGAATAGGAGCTGATAGATGCTGAGTATCTGCGGGGGGGGGGGGGGGGGAACAACAGTTTTGTAATATTGGTAACTCAGGGTTGGAGTCATGTTAAGCGACAACACATGGCATGAGCCGACCCAGGAAAACAGGTCTTCATGATATTTTATGTAATTCTTACCCTTTGTAAATTTAGTAAGGCCAAGGGTGAGGCCTGAGCCAGAGATGAGATTTATGATGTATTAAAACTTGCACTGTCATGCATTCATATGTAAGAATTGGCAGCTAAACTTTGTAATATGATAGTAATGCTTTGATATTGATTTTAAAGAAAATGGAATGTTTAAAACTGGGTTTTGTTTAAATTGTGATCATACCTTAATGTTACAAGAGTTAAAAAGGTGTGGAATCTAGTAAATTAAAGACAAATGATGAGTCATCTGGAGACAAATGAAGAGTTGGTTTGCCTTGGAAATAAAAAGGGAATAGAAAAATAAAGCAAATTCTATCAAAACATGGTAGTAGAAGGAAACCTGGAACAGCTGTGGCTGTTGCTGGGAGAAGGCTGTTTGGCACGTACTGTTACTTAGCCAGTAGGAGATGCCTTGGTCAAACACACCTGGAACAGCTGGTGCACTCCTAACATTAGCAAAATAAGGAATTTTTTATCTTGTCCTTTATATCAGAGATGTGGACTTTCTTATTTGGAGATTTTGAGGAACAGAGAACCCAAATACCACCCAGAAAGGTTTTGTTTTAGTGTTTTTGTGAAAAGATGCTTGAAGTATTTACACTTTCCAGAAAACTAGATTCCAGAGAATCTTGATGATACTGAAAATCTGTTTTGAGATTCATATGTTGCAGAAATGTACAGCCTTGGTGATTTCCTTCATCAGACGTGCTAAACTGGTTTGCTTGAACTCCTGGTGTCCTGAACTTCAGCCTGATCCAGTCAAGAAACAGACATCAGAAGACTAATTCTGATTTTCCTTCCCCACCCCCCCCTTATATCTCAAAACACCCGTTCAGCTTGAAGAAGCTATGACAAATCATCTACCCAGTTCCCTGGGCTTTGGGGATGGACAGGGTTGTTGATAGGTTGTGTTCCTAGGAAATGTAAAATGGTCATATTTGAAACAGGAAAGAAATAGCCAGACTTAATTGTATAGCTATAGAAAGCCTTATGATTTGTTATTGAGTTAAAGTCACATGTTCCTATTTGGTACAGAATTTGTTTTGATACAAAACCAATGTTATCTTTGATATAAGAAACTTCTGATAATATTTACCCTGTACTGAAAATGATTTGATTGGTGCATAGATAATTTAAACTGGAAGCATTGTGTGACTAGAATTTGGTCAGGTATTTGAGTCTTTCTTCAGATAGATAGCTTATCCCCAGAAAGTTTCCTTCAATATTTATATTATTAGTTTTGAGTTCTGGATCCTATATTTGTAGTAGTAATTGGTAAAAGTTGAGGCTTGTGTTATAAACCATTTACATCTTAAATTGATATGCAAGAAATGAGGAAGAGCTTTTAAATTGAGAATTTATTGTTAAGATTGGGTGTACGATAGTTTTCTTATTGACTGAGAAGTGTAGCTAACACAGTTCTGCTGTGCGTACTTCAAGACCAAAAGAAGAAGTTTTTTATATTCAGTTAAGAGAATTCTGGTTTCAGTAAAGGTTGTATGTAGGTTTATATATAGGTATTTTATTTTCTCCATAGAGGGGGCTTAGATCTAGTCCTTCTTTTACTACTATTATAGACATATCTGAGATGTTTAAACCTGTGAGTTCAGGACCAAATTAACAGATTCATGGCTCTGAGTTTATCATTAGGATGATTTCAAGATTTTAATTAAAGATAACTGAGAGTAGTTCACAGACAATAGTCCAGATTACTATATATAGATAGTTGGTTTTCAAAAGCATCAGAAATCCACAGAATATGGCATTTGATATTATTTATTGATCTTGGAAAAAGAATTTGAAAATTGGATGTCGATGTTGCCATTAATTCATTCCCCTCGGAGCATAGGGCTCTCCTCACGAGGAGAGAGAAGTGTTGGGAGACAGAGTAGATGGAGGACATCATGAGAACAAAGTGTTTTACAACAGTGGAGCAAAGTTCACTTGAATACACAGAGTGAAGCAGAAATCACAGGCCCTCCATCTGTCCACTCTGCATGTATACTATAGCTTTCAGTATCGTACTCTTACAAGACTTTTAGGACTCTCGTTCTTCTGCCTCTCTTGGTGTCCTTGTATTTTTCTGTCTGCTTGACTTATACAATTTCAATATAATGATTTTTTGCTTTAACTTATATTTTATTTTTTTAAATTAAGAAATTTAGACATATTATTGGGTATATTCTTCCTCTGTTGTAATCCAGTTTTTATTTTTATTTTTTCCTGAGATAATGAATGTTCCATTGTTCTAATTTCCATTATTTTGATTTTATTTATATTACGTGTGTTTTTTGTTAAGCTTCTACACATATATGGTGCATTCTAATTACTTTCTAACCCATTACCACTGTCTATTTACTTTTTAATCCCTTTGGCATATTTTGACCTTCCCTACAACCACTTTTCTTACATTCATGTCTTTCTCTTTGTCACACTCTTTTTAAATTTTTAGTCTGTGTGACTGCAGGTTTGGATCTGGCCATTTAAACCTGTTGGGTTCATGTGTGGGTTTTCTAATAAGTCACTTCTCCAGAATATACCAGTAAGTAATAGTTTAACAAAGTTGAGCAAAGGCCCACTGTAGTGGCTATTCCTGGTTGTCAACTTGACTATATCTGGAATGAACTACAATCAAGAATTGGAGGGCTCACCTGGATTCCTTATCTGGAGGCTGAGAGATACAAGTTTCTGACCTGGATCTTGGCATGGAGATCTTAAGGCACAATGCCTATGAATCCTAGAAGATTAAGACAGGATGACCTCCGAGTTCAAGGTCATCTCTGATTAATCTGGGCCACACCTTTTGCTGAACAACTATATAAGGACATTGTAAGAAAGAAGGCTCTCTTTCTTCTTCGCCTGCTTGCCTTGTGAGACTGAGCAACTTCGAGATCCTTAGACTTCCATTCACAGCTGCTGCTGACCATTGTTGAGAGTTGGATTACAGACTGTAAGTCATCAACAAATTCCTTTACCATATAAAGACTACCCATAAGTTCTGTGACTCTAGAGAACCCTGACTAATACACCCACTGAAAGCAATATCAACTGCTTTGGGTCACCATTGCAATGACTGTCCATGATCAAAAATAGCATTTTGAAGCTCTTCTCATACTTTATGGTTCTATAAAGTATTTTTTTCCTTTTCTGCTCTTTCACAATGCTCGCTGAGACTTAGAGGAGATACTGTAAATGTCTATTTTAGGGCTGTCTACTCAACCATCATTTATTATCAGCATAAAACAATTACAAGTGTCTTCTGGTATTTATGACAAGGGAACACTCTGTGATGGGAAGAGTGTGTACTGACACATTTGAATGTGGTAACAAAGTAAATATTTGCAAGGTCCTAGGACCATGCAAACTTACTTATACAGCAGTGTCATGCTCCCAATCAGTGCTTAAGACTTCTTTATATATAAATTTTTGACTGAGTTTACAGTAAAAGGCATGAATTAATTTCCATAGAGTGGGCATCAAATACCATCAGAAAGCATGTAGTTATATCCATAACAATCATACTGTCACTATTACTACACATGTAAGCACATCTTACCTATCAGTTTAGTTCTGTACAGTTCACAATTAAGACCAAGGAGATAACCTCACAAATTTACTAGAAGATTGTCCATCTTAGAAAGGAGACAGGTGAAACACAAGCTAGTTTTGACAGCAAGAGTTGCAAAATTATTTTCATTTATTCTCATTGTTGTTAGTAGGGAGATTGTCCCTGTACCACATGGGAGGCTTAAAAATGTACTCTTTCAACTTTAAGTGAGAATGCTGAGAGATAGCCAACAGGGGCACCCACTCAGAGAAGAAGGGGAGTGAAGGATAGGGGAAAGATTGTGTGAGGGGGTGATGGGGAGAGGAACAGTGAGCAGATGTAAAGCCAATAAGTAATAAGTAAATAAATAAATAAATAAATAAAATGAAATGAAATAAAGGATGTACTATTTTAGGTAGTAACATATTTATAATAAAGCAAAGATAATCTGTTACTAAAATATGTTTTATGAATAATAATTAGCCAATGGAAGTGAATTTCTGTCCACCTCTCACTCTGGAAATCTAAATATCAATGTATCCTTCATGTGCAAAGAAATCCAGTAGCCAATCAATAAGAAGGCCATATCTCCACTAGTATCTTCCCAATTGGCTTCTATATTTCATGATATTTCTATCTCTAGATATTTTAGAAATATGACGAAGCTCTTTCTCATGGTATGTGTATGTGTAGGTATGTGTGTGTATATTCACTCTATGTTTGATCAGAGTTTTTTTTCAACTCTAAGAATTCACTGTAGGCCATCACCAATATTAGGATGATTTCACAATAGATACATAAGTAATTAAAAAAAAATCTACCACTGTAATATGTATCCTCCAGCCCAGTTATTTAGAGTTTCCAGTCTGAGCTCATCTTAGTTTTTGAAAATTCATTGTCGGCACAAAATTGTGTTCAAATTCTGTTTTTGTTTTAAGCACTTGCCTTACTGGTTCCATATATTTTATGACATATTTTGATAATTATAGTACCATAGGCTTTAGTAAGTCCATAGTGGGAAGATGGGTGATGTCCACTTTTCAACTTTCTGTGTTGCAGGGGTTACTATCTTCCACCTGATACTTAGAAGAAGGTTATACTATATACTGTAAGTGTATTATTAAGGATTACAAACTGTAGGATGATTGCCACAACACTATTACATGAAATAGTGATTCTCACGCAGTGATAGATTAATCTCTTGTGAGTGCTCATCAAGACTTTATTTATCCCATTCAGGGTTTTGGTACAGACATGCAGCATCATCAGTTAAAGTTGGATCTCAGAACCCTATAACACAATACAGCCTCTAGGAATAAATAGTTTCCCAGTGTAAATTGAATAAAACTTAGATCTTGACTCAATTATAGTAATAAATATGATTGAAATTTTAATTCTCTAGAAAATAGATCATTTTGTTTCTTCTGTAACATTTGAACATAGGCATATTCTAAGATCATGTGTAGATACATCCAAGTCATTTTTGTGCACTGGGTGTATATTGCTATAAAGTGAATAAGTATTAGATTTGGGCATATTCTAGCCAAGTGGGTAGAAAAAGAAAGTAGTTTAGATAATTCCTCTGGCAAAAAAAGTAGATGATCATATACATATAGTTTGCTAACATGCTCTTCAGCTCAACTGAGGGATAAGATTACATGTGTATAAGAGTTAATGTATATTTATTATATATATATATATATATATATATATATATATATATATAATTTTTGATGCAAATCACAGGCCTAGGGAAAGCAGTTGCCAAGAGAATGATCACAATCAGAATGTTTTTAAACTGTGAAACTTTAAAAATTATATAAACTTGAAGATATATGGAAAACATACTTTTTTCTAGGATTTACAATATCAAAGGAAAAGATTTACAGAACAAGTAAATATCAGAGTGAGTATGGGTATGAAAGAAGGTGAAATTAGTAAGATGACAGCAGTGTAATCTCTAAAACAATGTGACAGAAACAACATAAAGGGTTTCTATTAACATATTAAACATATTAAGAAGAAGTAATTAAAATAATTAGTGACCCTTTAGAACAATGAAGAATTTGAGCCAGGGAATAGAGCATATATACCTTTAATCCTATCAGTAAGCTCAAATAGGAGTTCAGTATCATCCTGAGCTACATAAAAGGACTCCATCTAAAGCAAACAAACAAAGCACAAACAGTAGCCTCAGTCATACATTTGTTCAAAAAACTCCTAAATACTAAACAAATCAGAATTCAATGCATATTTATGAAAAATACTTGTGAGTATATTAACATTATTTGACATGATTATGTATAGATTTATGAAAAATGGTTTGCATAATTTCGCTTTGTTTTAAATTACAGGTTATATCTGCACACAATTAAAACATTTAGTTGTTTTTTTAATCACTTAAAAAATGGTTTTAAAATTGCAATTAATATGTAACCACAATATGGCAGCATGACTTTCAGTGTGTGGAGTTGTTTTGCCCTGCTTATAATTAACTCAGTATTTATATCCCTTTGAATATGATTGCTCATTTGTTTTTACACACTTAAAACGAATTATAAATTAAAATAATTATTTGTACAGTATTATTAAATAAAGAAGGATGGAAAATGTTGCCTCTGTCTTTCCATTGGCTTTACTTTTGAGTAATTTCTTTCCCTGGAATGTCAGGAATATTCCAGATAACTTGGTGGTTCAGATGGAAATTTTTAAACCAATTTGAGTTCAATATAAAACTAGGGATTCAGGATCATGAATTATATGATAAAGAGTGAAAGCAGTATGCTTACAAGATGATAAATTGGAAGAACTTGTTACTTTGATATGAACAGAAAATATTTGGATTGGCGTGTCCTCTCCTAGGAGCCCAGGAAGTCCATTGAATTGGCCCTTTCTTCTTCATAAACTGGAAAATTTCTCTTGGAAGCCAAAAGGTCAAGTGTATTTTCATGTTTATTTCTTCTCTGTCTGATAATAATTCAGAAGTTTGAGCCTTCTTTTCTGTAGTTTTTAGATAAGATTGTACTTAGTCCTTGTAATTCCTTATTGAATTTGAATAAAAATTCAAAGGGCTTTTAAATATTTGATATTAATGATCCTCTTGTGACTCATTTAATTTAGATTTTAAATTTCCATTGTTTAAAGTATTTGTACATAACTATAATTTTCACAGTGTCTCTCGTGTGTATCTCTCTATTTGTGTGTGTGTATGTGTGTGTGTATGTGTGTGTGTGTGTGTGTGTATGTGTGTGTGCATGTGTGTGTATACAGGTTCCTGTGTTTGGGTGCACAGCCTATGTTTTGTAACGCATGTACTGAAATCAGAGAACAATCTTTGAGTGATTATTCCAGCATTTCCACCCATGTTCTTTCATAACACTGTTTTAATATATTATATTATTAGAATATTCTAAATGCATATGAAAATTCATGATATAATCATCCCCATATGCTCCTGCCCACTGAAACATGTACCCACTTCACCATCAATATTCGTTATCTAACTCTAAATTTGGTATAGTCAATGAGCCTAAACTTACTGTCATCTAAAGTTTTGATGCTATTAGAATTTATTCCTACTGTCATACAATCGATGGTTTCAATGGCTTCCTGTTGAGAATGTTTCTTTTTCTTTTCTTGAGGTGAGAAGAAGAGTTTGTTGGAGAAGCCTTCAATGTTTCTCCTTCTCAATCACAAGTCTGAAGTCATTAATACCATAGCAGCAGAAGCCTATTTTCCCATAAAGGCCTATAGCAGCATGGTTCAATGAAATTCACCATGGTTTCCTGATTGTAACTTTTAAAAAGTATTTTAAAATATACCTTCTTAAGGTGAAAAATAAAGCATTCAAAATGCTGGATGTAAATGTCCACTAAGTATAAACTGGGGGATATACAAAGACAAAAATGTAAGCTTTTGATTAGTTTGCCTTCTCCACCTTATACAGTCTGTGATCCCATGCCCATGAAAGAGTCCTGCCAATAATCAATATGAATCTTCCCAAATCAATTAATGTAGAGAAAATAAACTTAAAAGGCATACCCAGAGGTCTGTCATCTGTATGATTCTAAATTCTTTCATGTTGATAATTAAAACTGACTATCACTTTATCTCCATATTTGCTCCTGTGAGTATTTTGTTCTCCTTCTAAGAAGGACTGAAGCACCCACACTTTGGTCTTCCTTCTTATTGAGATTCATGTGGTCTGTTAATTTTATCTAGGTTATTTGGAGCTTTGGGGCTAATATCCACTTATCACTGAGTACATACTATGTGTGTTCTTTTGTGACTGGGTTACCTTACTCAGGAGGATGATCTCCAGTTCTATCTATTTGCCTAGGAATTTCATGAATTCATTTTAATAGCTGAGTAGTACTCCGTTGTGTAAATGTACCATATTCTCTGTATCTATTCCTCTGTTGAAGGACATCTGGGTTCTTTCCAGCTTCTCGCTGTTATAAATAAAGCTGCTATGAACATATTGGAGAGCAGAGAGTGAAGGAAAGGCCACCCAGAGACTGTCCCACTTGAGGATTCATCCCCTGTATGGTTATCAAGCCCACACACTATTGTGGATGCCAAGAATTGCATGCTGAAAGGAACCTCATATGGCTGTTTCCTGAAAGGCCCTGCCAGAGCCTTACAAATACAGAAGTTCATAATAGCAGCCAACCATTGGACTGAGTGTGGGGTCCACAATAGAGGAGTTAGATAAAGGATTGAAGGAGTTGAAGACTTTTACAACCTCTAGGATGAACAACAATATCAACCAACCAGATCCCCCAGAACTCCCAGGAACTAAGCCATCAACAAAGAAGTACACATGGCTCCAGCTCCATATTAAGCAGAGGAAGGTCTTGTCATACATCAGAAGGAGGAGAGGTCCTAGGTCCTATGAAGGCTTGATAGATTTGCCAGTGTAGGGGAATCGAGGGCAGGGAGGTTGGAGTGGGTGTGTGGTGGGCAGAGGAACACCCTCATAGAATCAGGGGGAGAGAGGTTGGACCAGGGTGTTTTTGGGAGCGAGAGAAACTGGGAAAGAGGATAACACTTGAAAGGTAAATATAAAAAATATACAATAAAAATAAGAAAAGTGAAAATGTAGAAGACATATTCAAAGCTAAAACCATATTTTGAAAGGAATCAATAAGATACCAAGTTTGATAGGATAGGGACTTTAGAATTTTTAGACAGAAAAAATCACCGTATAAATATGCCAGTTTTGCTAAAAAAGAAAAAAGAAAAACCCTGACTCTCAGAGCTTTATTATGTCCATTAATTCTGACATGTGGAAACATCCTTGCTTCTTTGTAATGAAACTAACTGGATTATAGTGTACACTTTTAAAGATATGTTGTTGTTGAATTTAGTTTGCAAACATTCTGTACCAGAAAATCTTGCTCTGTTTGTCAGATGCATTGTAACTGTCTCTCTTGGTATTGGTTTAAAATATTTTTTGTGAATTTCACATGAGTACTGCATCTATGTCTTCCTGCCCTTTCAACTTTCCTTGTATTTACCCTCCACTTCCAAAAGGCATAACCTTTCCTCTTTTTAATGAATACATTACTTACTGAGGCCATTTAGCTCTGATGCTATGAAAATGTGTCAGGCACTGTCCACTTGAAAGTGAATGACCCCTACTGCAGCTCCTCTTTGGAGGATATTGGTTCTCGCTCAAGATCCACTCACTACCTATATATTTTCAGGAAGGGATTGGACCCTATCTCGCAAATTGGTGTCAGCAAGTCAACTTGTGGTACCATTGTGGAGTTCTTGTTCAGGTATTCATATTGTTGAGATTTTTGTGGCTGAAGTATTTCTGTCATATACAGAGGAAAGAGATATTTTGTACCTCTGGCTCTGAAAATCTTTCTTTCCTCTTTCTTTAATTTTACTCTAGTCTTACATTTATGTAGTGGTTATATTAAAAATGTGTCAATTAGTGTTAGGCCCCTGATAGATAGTTCACTGCATTCTGACTAGTTTTGGATCTCTGTAATAGTCTCACCATCTATTGCATCAATATTCAGCTTTAATCAGGGATGATATTATGCTCATCAGTGAATATAAAAATAATTATTTAGCATTCAATTATGTATGTTAGGCAAATGCTAATTCTATGTTCCCTTCTAGCATCTGTGATCTCCAGAACCATGAGGAGTTGGCTAAGGTATATTGCTAGATTGCAACTCTGCCTTGTTGGTTAACCCCAATATAAAAGCGACAGTATTGGATTGCTGGGCATATCTTGCTTAACCTGTCATTATCAGATCTGCAGCTGGATAGGACAATTTTTCCTCGCTCTTGGCAGCTTACATAAGACTTTCCTATGCCATGAGAGAAAGTACTCAGAGAAAAGACAACCAGGTTTACTTCCAGCTCAATTCCTTCAAGTTCTGTGTACAAAGAACATGATGTCTTTGGAAATACCAATCCGTTTTACCATTTCAAAATCACCTATGCAATGACAATAGCCTATATTGTTTTGAAAGACAACTATATTCCCCCAAGTACCTGAGAGAAGGTTTTCTATGACTGAAAGTGACACTTTCCTTAGATAGTTCATGGCTGTTGTTAGAAGTACCATAGCCTCATTTAAATGTAACCTTATTAAATATTTTTGTACATATATAACTATACATATATTATATGTATTATTTCTCCACATCTTGTGTTAGTTTGAAAAGTAGTGTTCTACATAGGCACTGGATTATGCACTCTTGGTTCCTAGTTTGTGTTGCCAATTGGGGAGGTTTTTAAAGGTTGCTTGAAAGAGAACAACAAAGAGTGAGATTGAACGCTTTGCTTGATGTTTGTAACTCTTGTATCTAGTTTGAAGAAGAGGACTTTACAAGTTACTCTTTTTTTGAGATGAATGCTTTTCCAAATTATCACAGCCAATGAACCAGATTCTTACCCACACCTAAGGTCTGTGCCACCCTCCAAGCAGAACCATTGTTCATTGAAACAGTTGGTGAATGACTTTTTGGATAGACTATCTTAATCTTCCCAAATCAATTAATGTAGAGAAAATAAACTTAAAAGGCATACCCAGAGGTCTGTCATCTGCATGATTCTAAATTCTTTCATGTTGATAATTAAAACTGACTATCACTT
>JADRCD010200067.1:0-30249 GCA_019843815.1 Montemys delectorum
TGTGTGTGTGTGTGTGTGTGTGTGTGTGTGTGTGTGTGTGTATGCCCAGAACTTTAAAATATATATTGCTTTGTTGTTGCTCATACCTTTAATCCCAGCACTCTGGAGGCAGAGGCAAGAAAAACAAACAAAACAAATAAAACAAAAAAACCCAAACCACTGACATATACACAACATACTGTTTTGCTAATCAGAATTTCATAATAGCAGATAAATCATTTTATGTATAGAGAAATAGAGTGCCAACTACTAGTAGAGCACTGATGCATTCTTATATTTTTTATATGTTCTACTTTACTGTAACTATAGGGCTCAGCAGTTAAGAGCATTGCCTGATCGTCCAAGAAATTAAATTCTTCAATTCTCAGCACCCACATGGCAGCTGACACCTGTCTGTAACTCTTGTTCCAGGAGATCTGACACTCTCACACAGAGATATATTTAGGCAAAACAACAATGTACATAAAAGAAAAATAAAATAAATTAACTGCAATTTTAGGAGAAAATGTAAATGAAAAAGATACATACCAAAATATCATCCCAAAACACACAAGAAGCTATTTTATGTTACTATTTGCAAATCTAAAAACTATCAGTAGTCATACAGTAATCATAAAGTTTTCCAAATTGTTTACTGTATCCTACCTTGCCAGAGGTTAAAATAAACTTATCAAACACATAATATAATTCCTGGGAGGGGAGGTTATCATCATCAACAAGGTCAGAAGCAACTTCTGTAGCTTTGCAGTTGCAAGAGGTAGCAGATATGTTGTTACACACAATCGGATGTGAACTCTCCATTTCTAAATTTGATCTGCAGTCTGTTCCAGCAGATTCAGCTCCATCAGGGGTCCCAATGCAATTACACTGGCTGAGTTCCTTCTTTAAAGAAGTTTCTGAAGGTGTTAAATCACCTTGTTTCTCAGCTGATTTTTGCTGTAATTCACTGCCTCCACTGGCAGTAGAAAGAGATGAAGAGTCTTGTCCATGGTCAGCCAAAGCTAGTTCATTTACCAGTAAACTGTCATTATCAACAGTACATCTCTGTGATGTAAACTCCATTTCATTATGTTTAGCAGGTTGGCCTCTTTCCGGATTTACTTTTTCTGCACTTTCCTCAAGAAGAGTGCAACAATCAGACTTCACTGGCTTCTTATTGCTTAGCTTCCCCTTCTCTTTTTTCTTAAGATCCACCGTGGATTTATTTCCTCCCTTCTTTTGAGGACAGGCAAAATATCGATAAGCAGCCCTGAATCGCTCCACAACATATTCATATACAAGCTGGCTGTTTAAGCTCCGAGCAACATTCCTCTTGACTGAAAATGGATCTAGTTTTAAAGAAAAAAAAAAAGATCTCCATTAGCAAATTACATTTCAATGCTTATATAAACAGATCTTAACTGCCCAACTATCAACAGAATACACTTTCCCAAAGTTTTCTAGCCTAGGATCCTAGTGAGTTCTTGAAAACAGAGCAGAAGTAAAACAAATGTGACATCTTTTTTATTCCCTTCCATAAAATTAAAAGGAGAAAGGGAAATATTAATTTTAAGAAATTAGCTACAGTCAACTCAATAATTACAATTTCAAGCAAGAAGCTGTGCCACTATGCTTCCCTGATATACTGTCACTAAGTGAAACACTTCAAATTCCAGTACACACATTAACAATTTCATTTCTTGTCACAGTGCTTTTCTGAACCTGAGTCTCATTCTTGTAGTCTAAGCCAAACTGAAACTCATTATGGCAATTCTCCTGCCTAAGCACCCCAAGTGCTGTGATTGCAGGCATGAGGAACTACATCTGGTTTTTTGTTTTTTAAAAGATTTATTTTATTTATATGAGCACACTGTAATTGTCTTCAGATACACCAGAAGAGGACATCGGATCCCATTATAGATGGTTCTGAACCACCATATGGTTGCTGGGATTTGAACTCAGGACCTCTAGAAGAACAGTCAGTGTTCTTAACAACTGAGCCATCTCTCCAGCCCTGGTTATCATAGCATAGTTATATGCTCGGAATTTGATATGAAAACCAGCGAGCATCAATCATCATTTTCTTTACCCAAGGAAGAAAGCTTAGGATTCAGGGTTAAATGATGGGGAACACACACATGTACAATGTATTATCTTACCTTCAATGGCTATCCGTCTTTTAGGCCAGTTTTTGTTCTCTCTAGTTAGAATATCTTGTATCCGTACACATATGACATATTCCTCCAAAGCAAAATCCAGTGTGTAAAATTTTAGCAGCTCCAACCACAACTGTCCCAGAGGTACCTGATTTGGTGCTTCCAATGTTAAAGGAGACTAGAAAAGAAAATACTTTTCATTCAAGTATCTCAAAACTATAAAATGTATAAATTGTTAAATTAGGGAAAAATTAAGTGCATATATTTTCAAAAACAGGCATAAAGAAAGCATTTTTTAAAAAACCAATCAATCAATTTGAATTACAGAAATCCAAGGAATTCTGTGTTCTTTTCATTAAAGCCAGTGATTACCAAGTTTGAGTGCACATTATAATCACCAGGTGAGCATGAAATTCCGTATCACTTTCAAGAATCTGATTTAACTGATTTGGGATATTTGGATCAAGGGCTGTGGTTTTGTATGTGTGAGTATGTGAGAAGGAAACACTATGAATGGAACCCAGGGGCTTGTCAATGTTAGAGCTAATGCTCAGCCACTGAGGTACACCACCAGACCTTGTAGGTTTTTATGTTTCTTTGTTTCTTTGAGTACGTGTGTGGTCTTGAGACAGGGTTTCATACTGTAACAAAGGCAAGACTCTAATCCAAGATACAATCTTACAAATATTAAAATTACATGCACCATGCTAGTCCTTTAAACTTTGCAAAGATCTTTACAGTGAACCTCATGCACAGTCAAGGTTGTAAACTACTGGACAGCCATTACAATTTTTTGCTGGAAAATTTATTTTCAAAAACTAAAAAAAAAAAAAAATTGTCATTCAGCAAACCTTTCTTTAGAACCTACTATGTTACTAGACTTGTGCTAGGGATATTATAATAAAGAAAACTCATATTTACAACACATAATGGCTACCATCCTTATTCATGCTTCTGAAACCTAAACCTACATTAACAATTCTTTGAAACACATACTACCAAGCAAGATTCTGTCTGAAGACTACCTGGCTCCTGTGTCTGTGTTTTTTATCACCACATTATACTGCCACCCAAATACTGTGGAGTCCTATTCCACAGACACAGAGATGATTTTGAAAAGTGCAGTAACAGTTAAACACTAAGGTGGGATTGGGGGAACTCTCTGGAAAGAAGCCAGGTTCTTGCCTTCATAAAGCTTACTTCCCCCAAAAAGAAAACAAACACATTAAGAAGTAAATTAAATAGTAAGTTAGAAGCAGAGTAAGTGCCATGGGGAAAAAAGGTTTAACATAACAAAGAAGGTGGGAATCTAGGAACAGAAAAAAAATTTACAATGTTAAACTCGATGTCAGAAATCAGTTTCGTTGAAAAATCCTGACCTGATTGGAAAAAAAAGTATTATAAGAATGGGGAACAGATAAATATATACAATGCAAAAGAGTGACTAGCTTTAAAAAGAAAACCAGATGAGTCTCAGCATCACAGGAAGGAAGGGGGAGGGATACTGAAAGCTAGTATAATAGAAGAATAAGAGTGAGTCAATGACTATTGGCTTTTTTCTATATTAAATGAGATGAAAAACAACTATTGTGTAAGGACAAACAAGGGCAATATCTGACTTAACTTTTTAAAAATCACTCCGATTACTGTGTTGCTGAATACAGATAAAGGCTGGGGGTACATGCAGGAATTATGAGAAAGACTATAGCAAAAGTCCAGGCCAGAATGAAAGTGGCTAGGAGCAGGGTGGTTAACTGTATGTGGTGAAAAGCGATAGATTTTTGGATATATTTTGAAGTAAAGATAACAGGATTCAAGATTTCTGAATTACTTGATAAAGAGTTTTCATGAAAGAAAGGAATGAAGGATGCTTCTGGAATTTTAAACTGGATGCTTGAAAGGGCAGAATACTATCAATACTGATGAAATATGAAAAACTCCAAGTTTGACAGTAAGACCCAAAGTTGAGTTTAGACACTTAAGATACCTAAGGCAACATTAAATAGGGAATTACATATAATTATATAGCTCAAAAAGGAGCACTTGTCCTCCTACAGAAGGAACTTAACCTATCCAAAGAAAGTAGACAGATCAGAAAATAAACCAAGAAACCAAGAAAATAAACCAAAATAACAGATCAGATCATAAACCAAGCTTGAAGCACTTCGACATTAAATGACTGGAGGAAAAGAACAAATCAGCAAAGAAAACTGAGAAAGACTAAGCAGCAACAACTGTGGTGTAATGAAATTATTCCAAGGAAATAATCAACTGGAAATGTTACTACATCAAAAGAGATAATTTTGGGAGGAAAAGGCAGGCAGATTTCTGAGTTCGAGGTCAGCCTAGTCTACAGAGTAAGTTCCAGGACAGCCAGGGTGATCCAGAAAAACCCTGTTTTGAAAAACCGAAAAACAAAAACAACAACAACAAAAAAAAAAACAAAAGAGATAATTTTAGGTGCCCATGAAATTTAACAAAATAGAGGCTGATAATGTGTTTTTGGCAAATTGATAATGTGTAAGAAGACAGAGAAAAATAAAAAATGGATACTATAAACAATTTTTGTTAGTTTTACTACAAGGGGAAACCAAGAAATAGCTGGGAGGAGGAGCGCCTAACATTTTTCTTTAAAATGAGAAATAGCAAAATGTTTGACTCATTAAAGAATGAAAAACTGGTAACTTAGGAAGGAAAGAAAACTGCTAGAGTAATAAATATTCTGGGTTAATTCAGAAGGCAAAGAAGAAGATGCCTGTAGATTACAAAATGGAAGTTCCTTTAGAAAAAAAAAAGAAGTAACAAGGCAGAATATAAGTATAAATGACAGCAAATGATGATGAGTTTGTAGCCCTCTTTCGATTGCTTCAGTATTCTCAGTAAACTAAAAATCAAGATCATTAAGTGGAATTATTGAAGTACAACTATTCAGTGTTGAAGAGAGCAATCATTTCAAACACAGGACATCTCTATTCTTAGACTAGTACAGGCTTCTGAGCAACAAAATCCATGTATATTTCCTATGGTTGTCTAGCACTCAAGAAAATGCTTGGAACACAGCAGGGCATTAATAAGTGTGTGCTGAACTAATTAAATAAGCAAGCCATCCCCTCATAAAACAAAAGACTTTTATTTCTCCACACAATCTGGCTACAAAATCCATAATATGCTTTAGCATTAATGAAAACCTAATTCATAAAGGGGATTTTACTGGTTGAAATGAAAAAGGAAACAGAATTAACTACCTTGACAAGATTCAAACAATACATGAAATAAATTTATTAGATAATCTCAGTACCAAAAACTAAACCAGATCAACCCCTCACTTTATAAATGAGGAAAGGAAGCCAAGAGGTCAATCTACTGCTAGTCAAGTAGTTCCCTGAAGGTGTCATAAAGTCTACATATAGAAAATCCAGAACAGAAAACAAAAACAAAAGCTTACTTTGCCATGTTTTGTCTTCATAGCATTACTTTGGTTGTCTGTTTCTGTCTTCTTGGTATCATCTTTTGGTTGGTCTGTCTTAGCTTTGTTTTCATCAGCAATTAAGTTTTTCTCAGTTGTACTACATGAATTATATTCCCACTTCACAAACTTCTCTTCTACTATGCCCTTCAGCTGAAAGTCATCCACTCTTTTTAGGTCAAAGCCTTCAATCTATATAAAAAGGCATTCCAAATTGGTAATTAAAAAAATATTAAAAAAAAAAAAGAGAGAGAAAGAGAAAAGATAGAGAAACTAGAATTCCACCTTAAAATGTTTGAGCACAACACTCAAGAAGAACTACACACACACACACACACATACACACACACACACACACACACACACACACACCCTGCAAACTCATGCTTACCCAACTTCCAAGTAAGCAAGGAAGAAGAGGAGGTTTTCTTTGTTGAAGAAAAAACATCACCATTAAAGCAAAGCAGTAAGAAGGGATTCCACCATCAGTTTGGGAGTCAATATAGCACAACTGCAAAATAAAATTTAAAAAAAAGTCCTAGCATTTAGCTTTCTTCACTCAAGTGAAACACAGTAATTTATTCTTCATTGTGTCTTTTTTGTGGAAAAAAAAAAAAGTCCAAACAATAATGAAACCTAAGAAATAATCTGAAATCTCACTCTTCAGAATATAATACCCATGTTACTAATCTCCTGAACATGTCCCCCATGTTTTGATATAGGATTTTACTATGTAGCCTAGCCTTGAACTTGCAAGCATCTTGCCACACTTACATGTCCAACTGTTAAAATAAATATGGTATTGGCCCTGCTCAACTCTTATCTCTGGGAATATCATATGCCATAAAGAACTGGTCCCTATGGACAATTTTTTCAAACCTATAAGGTTCAGTGTCTGATGACAGAAAGTTTCTCCCAGTAAAGAATCTTATTCAAATTCCCCTCTCCAAGAGATCAGCCAAGGCCACTGACAAATCCGTCCCCAACTACTAAGTCTTTTATTTATGACAATTTTATTTAGTGTAGAACCAATTTATAGTATTTGTATGTACTAAGCCATTTGCTTCCCTTCTGGCATGAGAACATGATTATAGTGTAACAATTAAAAATCCAATGTAACCCGGTATGGTGATGTATGCATTTGATCCCAGTACTGGAGAGGTAGAGACAGGTAGAAAGTTCAAGCCAGCCTGGTTTAAAGAGTGAGTTCCAAGACACGCAAGGCTACACAGAAAAACTGTCTTGAAACAAAATAAAAAACAAACCCCCAATATAACAATTCATTATCATAGTGCTTATTATATATGGCTCTACATTCTAAATTTTTAGTTCCCCTTAGTCAACTATACTTCAAAAATATTAAAAAGAGAGCTCAAGTTGTAGATCAGTGCAGGACCCTTGCCTTCTCTGGGTTCATTAACAAAGTGTTTTTAAAAATAAGTAATGGCTAGCAGGGCAGTGGTGGCACACACCTTTAATCTCAGCACTCAGAAGACAGGCAAGAGGATCTCTGCGAATCAGAGCCCAGCCTGATCTACAGATGAGTTCTGGGGCAGCCAGAACTATATAGAGAAACCCTGTCTCAAAAGGCAAAATAAACAAGGAGGAAGAGAGAAGGAGAGAGGGAGGGAGAAAAGGGAAGGGAGGAAAGGAGTGGTTAACTTTAAAGGGAGATTTACAGCAGTTGTCCTTGTAGAAGACCTCAATTTAATTCCCAGTACCCACATAGCAGCTCACAATTGTCTGTAACTCCAGTACCAGAGGGTCCAACACCCTCTTCTCACCTCCTCCCCAGGTCCCAGACACCCAACACATACATTTGAGAAAAGCACCTGTACACACAAAATAAATAAATTTGAAAGAGAAATGTACATAGTGGAAAATTCCAAAAATAAACAATTTACAAGTCTAATGCACTGCACTGTCATAAATATTGTATTTTATTATTCTCTTACTTATAAATTAAACTTTACCACAAATGTGAATAAAGAAAAAATAGTATTATAATGGTTCAGTGTCATCTACAGTTTCAAGCATCAACTGAGGGATGGGTAAAGGAACTTATTACATACATATGAAACCTTATTTTAATGTCCATGATGAAATCTGTCACACAATTTTCCATATGGGGCAGAGAACTACTTTCTCCTACACAGTATAATTTACATGTCAAAACAAGAAAAAGCTTGACTTTATTTTCTTCTGTTCCACTTACCTTAGCCCAATAGCGAAAAGCTAACACTAAGGGAGTGAAGACTGGTTCCACTTTGCCAAGAGCAGCAAGTAAGTCAGTTGTGAGACATGCCATATCATTTCCTGCACTTACTCTACATAGTAAACCACTGTGGATGAGAAAAAACATTCACTGTATTAATGCCTTTAAAAGAAGAATGCTTCAAAACCCCAGAAGCTCTCCTTTTCGATAATCATATTTTAATAACTGCAATAGTTACTACAAGGACTAGAGAAATAAATGGCTCAGTAGTTAAGATCTCATACTAATCTTGTAGAGAACACGCTACAGATATACATATAAACAAAAAAAAATAATCATTTTAAGTCATAGTAAAACATTTCTTCTGTTTAGTTATTTTGTATGAACACATGTGTGCCATGATGTGCATGTGGAAGAGAGAGGACAACTTGTGGGTCCCACAGATCAAGCTCAGATCGTCAGGTTTGGGGACTAGTGACTTTATCCATGGAGCCATCTTATCAGCCTATACTTTCTGGGATGTAAGGAAAGGATCTTGCTTTATAGTTCAAGCTAAGATTATAAGCTTGAGCCACCAGTAACACTAACATCTTCAATGTCAAACTTCTCTGTTAGTTCATTCTCTTTTGCTTTGTCCATGATAAAAAATAATAATAATAATTACTAACTATACTTCTCAACTTTAATTTCTTAGTCAAGCTTTCATAATATTGTTGCTACTTTCAAGTTAAAGATTAGAATTTACTTATTAATCCATGACTCATGCTTTTATAGAAGTGAAATGGGAACTGCCTTAAGTAGAATGAGAGGAATACAGTAGAGAATATCTAGAGGAGGGAAGGGGAATAGCAAAATAAATAAATAAATAAATAAATAAATAAATAAATAAATAATGAATCTAAAGCTGTATATCCCATACAGACAGTTTAATACAATGTAAAAAACAAAACAAAACAGTTTTCTGGGTTTCTTTTTTTTTCCCCCCCTTGGTTTTTTTCGAGACAGGGTTTCTCTGTGTAGCCCTGGCTGTCCTGGAACTCACTCTGTAGACCAGGCTGGCCTCGAACTCAGAAATCCGCCTGCCTCTGCCTCCCAAGTGCTGGGATTAAAGGCGTGCACCACCACAGCGCAGCTCAATTTTCTGTTTTATTGTGACCTACCAGAAGTCAAATGCTTATTTTCCAGTATTGATTTTGCCTTAAAGGATATAAATTTGTACAAATCCTTACCCCATCCCAGTCTCAATTTTCTAATTTAGAAAATAGGGAAGTTAGGTTGAAAAGATGGGTTAACCAGCCTGAAGACCTCAGTTCCATCCCTTAGAATCCACCCTGGAACCAATGCAAACCTTTGAAGGAGAACACTAAGACTATAGAGTTGTCTTCTGATGGTCACACATGTGTCATGGAAAACAAATATCCACACATACTCATTCAATCTACTTAAACTAGATCTCCATAAAACCTTCTGATTTTAAATAAGAAAACACGGGGCTGGCAAGATGGCTCAGCAGGTAAGAGCACTGACTGCTCTTCTGAAGGTCCTGAGTTCGGATCCCAGCAACCACATGGTGGCTCACAACCATCCATAATGAGATCTGATGCCCTCTTCTGGTATGTCTGAAGACAGCTACAGTGAATTATGCCAGAAGGAGCAGGGCTGGCAGAGGTCCTGAATTCAACAGCAGCCACACACATGATAGCTCACAGCCATCTGTACAGCTACAGTGTACACATACACATAAAATAAATAAAATAAATCTTTTTAAAAAAAGGAAAGAAAAACACAATATTAGGCTACAAGAAAACAACTGAATAATCAACAGAAGAACGTTTATTTTTGTATTTTTCCCCCATGTTGATCTCAAGTAATATTCAGTATCCTACTTTTTTTTTTTTTTTTTCCGAAAAGGCCTCACTATGTAGTAGTCTGGACTAGTCTGGGACTCACACAAAGTTGGCCTCAAAATGATATAGATCCCATGCCTCTGCCTCACCAGTATGGGGTATAAAAGCATGCACCACCATAACTGGCTTATTTTCCTTTTTTGAAAGGCCTACAGACACCTGACTAGAAAGGCAATGAGTCATGGTAATTAAACAAAAACTACATTGTAAAAAAGTATTTCTTACACTATTAATTTTTTTATGTATGTGTGCACATGCAATTACATCCTTAAATGGATGTCAGAAGACAATTTTTAGGAATTAGTTCTCTGATTTTACTGTGTATGAATGTCTCAGAATAAGCTAGCCCCTCGCTTATAATAGGCAGTAAAACCTTATTGAGAGTGGCTATTTCTTAATTTACATTTATATGTCCAGAAGAATGTAATACTTAACAAAAATAAATGCTCTTAGCATTGTTGGGTGAATAAATGAATTTAAACAAAAAAAAAGAAAAGAAAAAAAGTTTTACCTAGAGTGTTTTATTTTTAATTCTCTGCTAGCTCAATTTCTTAATCATACTCATTTGGCTTTAATAAATGACAACTAATATGGTCATATAAACCTAATAAGAAACCTAAAGCACACAATTTATTCTCTTAAAGTTCTTTGTCACAAATCTGGTTCTTAGTATGTTTTTTTGGGGTGTGGGGGGCTGGAAGGGTGAGATAACTACTGTGGTAGCGTGTATGAATAATGGCTTATATGGAATCCAAGGGATAGAACTCAGTTTGTCCGCTTTATGTGGCAAATGACTCATGTTGTTGACCCTGAGGTGGATGTGCATTTGCATGCATGTGTGCATATGTGTGTGAATATATGCATGCATGCATACATACATGTGTATGAATATATTCACAAGCATGGATGGACAGAGTCACACATGTGTGTAACAACCAGAGGTATATTGTGGGGTATCTTTGACTATTGTTCTCTGTGTTCTTATTTAAAACAGGGTCTCTCACTAACCCCGAAGCTCAACATTTTAGATGAGTGGCTACTCAACAAGCCCCTAGGATCTTCCTGTTCTTTCTTCCAGACATAAGATTACCCAGCTTGTTATCTCAATGCTAGGGATCCAAACTCAAGTCCTAATGTCTCATGTTTGTACAGCAAGCTCTTTACCCAATGAGCCATTTCCTGAGCCCAAGGTTTGTTTTTATAAATACCTTATTTTCTTCATTACCAACCTTTTCCGATCTTTGCACACCACAACAGGAACTTTAGCATGAAAATCAGATTCCACATCTACATATAATGCTAATAAGAGGGGGGAAAGTAAGTTAATGTCAATATTTCTAAGTAAACAATAAGTAATAATTTCAATCTAAAATTCACTCTCATTACTTCTGTGGAATAACTCACTCTTCTCATTATGAAAATGATCTCTTAACCTCTTCTGGAGTTATTTGTTATATTTGTGGCCACAAGCCACAACTATAGTACCAAATACTGTTTCAAAATCAGAAGCACCATGAGAGGAAAGGGCTTCTACCATCTCTAAAAGTTTGAATATTGCCAAGTAGATATGGAAACTTCACAGGTATACAGCGAGAAGGGCACATCACTTACTTTTGAGGGCTACAGCCAGAGTGGAAGTATGCTTTGCTTACAAGTAGAATTCTTGACTCCTACCTATTTAATATTTCCAAAATCTGCCTAACAGAAGCTTCTAAGGAGACATTAACGGGGAGAACATATGTCTACCCAGAAATCTACCACCAAAGTAAACCCCATGTCATAAATACCTACTTCGGGACCTGGGGAGAGAGCCCAGCAGAAAAAATTCAATCCCCAGCACCCATGGAAAACAAACATGCATATAAAATAAACAACATATAAAATAAATTTAATTTAAAAATTAAATATAAATATCTACTTATGTAAAAACACATAGATTGACATTTCATTTGAGAAAAAAACTCAAAAAAAAAAAAACCTCTCAGTAGTACCTGCTGGGGTGATTTATGATTCAAAATTGTACTAGAAACCCATTATATCAGAAACATCTTTATACACAGTGAATATGGCAATAACTTAAAACACAAAAACCTTGGGGCTGGCGAGATGGCTCAGCGGGTAAGAGCACTGACTGCTCTTCCAAAGGTCCTGAGTTCGGATCCCAGCAACCACATGGTGGCTCACAACCACCCGTAATGAAATCTGGTGCCCTCTTCTGGTGCCTCTGAAGACAGCTACAGTGAATTACGCAGGAGCTGCAGGGAGCGGGGCAAACCGGCTGGAGCGAGCAGGGTCCCGAGTTCAATTCCCGGCAGTCACATGATGGCTCACAGCCATCTGTACAGCTACAGTGTACTCATACACATGAAATAAATAAAATAAATCTTAAAAAAAAAAAAACTCAAAGCATTTAAACAAAAAAACACAAAAACCTTAATGAGAGGTTTGAAACACAAATATGAAAACATATCTTGTAGATAGCAGGTTTCTATAGGAAACTATGAGAATATTAAATAGAATATAATTTAAAATGCTTTTAAACCTACATATGACTTAAGATGATCTCTCATGTGAAAAAGACATGTTTTGAAGTTATAATAGGCTGAACACACCTCTATAATTCTCAAGAAGCAAAAACATTATGTTTAACTCATATTTGTAACATGCTTTTTAAGTTTTGTGTATTTAAAACAAGTGTTTATCAGCAGATGCAACTCAGTTAAAATATCTCTCCATTCTTATATAAATTAATTTCCCAGGACAATGATAACAAGCTCATAAATGGGCTAATAAGATGACTCAGCAGATAAAAGGTCCATGCCTCCAAGCCTGACAGCCTGAGTTTGATTCTAGGGATCCACATGGTATAAAAGAACAACTATCATGCATACACCATGATCACCACCACCATCACAACATGCAGACACATAAAACAAACCTAAATAATTTTAAAAAAAGGATGAGCCAACTAATTTGCTAATATAAAAAAGTGTAGTATTCAAACTAGGACTTGTTTTGAAATACTATACTCTTTTGTTTTTATTTTGCTTGAAAGAATTTTACCTATGTAAATAACTTTTTTCTTATAAAAACCATTCCAGACAAGTAACATATTAAAAAAGAACTTGGTATGATTCAGTTGATATAGCACAGTGATTACACTAGGCTACTATCATTGTTTCAAGTAGAAAGAAAATGGCCAGGCATAGTGAGTGAACACTTTTAATCCCAGCACCCAGCACTCAGGAGGCAGAGCCATGTGGATCTCTGTCACGTTTTTCTCTTTCTTTTTCTTTTTCTTTTTTATTTTTGGTCTCTGTCACTTTTAAGCCAGCCTAGTTTACATAGGGAGTTCCAGGACAGTCAGAACTATATAAAAATCCTGTCTCAAACAAACAAACAAATGATACTTTCTAAAATGCCAGTAATTATCTACAATCCAAGGTACTATCAAATCCTGTAAATTCTAGCCTTTTCTTAAACATACATGCATATGACAAATTTTAATATGTAAATTAGACATTGTAAAGAATTACCAGGTATAACCAAATAGAACAGAACAATTACAACATAGAACAATTATATACGTAAATGTGGAATCTTTTCTGTGTATGATATTGTAGAGCATCTAATAAGCTGATAACTAGACAGCTACAAAAAGACTAGTGGGTGGAGCTAATAAGAATAGAATAGCAAACACACACACATATACACACACACACACACACACACACACAGACACACACAGAGGTTAAACACTCATACACATAAAATAAATATTTTTTAACAAGGACTTGCTTGTTTTTAAAATGTTCCACTTAATTTTCAGATTGTGGTTGGATACAGGTTAACTGAAAACACAAAAAGCAAAACTGAGAAAGTGATTGTAGCTCACTGACAGAAAATATGCCTAGTGCAAGGAAGGCCTTGGGTTCCATCCTGTGGTGATTTGAATATGCTTGGCCCAGGGAGTAGCATTATTAGGAGGTGAGATCTTGTTGAAATAAATATGGAAGTCTGTCACTGTGGGTGTGGGCTTTGAGATCTCATCCTAACTACTTAGACGCCAGTCTTCTAGCAGCCTTTAGATAAAGATATAGAACAGCTGAGCTCCTCCTGCACCATGCCTGCCTGGATGCTGCCATGCTCCAGGTTGATGATAATGGACTGAACCTCTGAAACTAGAAGCCAGTCCCAATTAAATGTTGTCTTTATAAGATTTGCCTTGGTCATGGTGTCTGTTCACAGCAGTAAAACCCTAAGACACATCCCTAGCACTGAAATAAATATATAAATAAGTAAATCCTGCAGGGAGACACTAAAAGTTACTTTTAAAAAGCATTAAAAGCTACTTTTAAATTAACTGAAGCACTTACATTTTTAAAATTATTTTAAAAATTTTGATACAGTTTATCTAACTTTAATCAGCGTGAATTATATTTCCAGGTACCCTACTAAATAAATATATGAATATATATAGTCTTATATATGGTAGCAATTTTAACTTTACTAGCCATATGTAAACAACACAGTGCATATGGCTTTAAAAATAGATGTTTACAGAAGAAGAAAAACCAAGAAACTTACCACTTTTTTTCAAAATCCCAAGCACTTGTATCAGAAGATCTGGATGATTCATCTAGAAAGTTTCATTAAAACAACGGAAAAGCAGTGAGAATTTAATTGGATCTAAAAATAACATTAAAAACTCATGCTCTGGATTTTAAACTATTACCATCAGAATAATATTTTTACTTTTATATCAACAAATCTTATTTAGAAAAGTAGAATACAACAAATACAGAAAATAGGGGAAAACAGAAAAGTTTACTAAATGACTAGAAATTGAAATGCCAAACTTTCATTCAAATCAAACACCTTTGAGTACAAAGTACTTGAAAAAGAAAACTTTATGCATTGTTCTGGCTAGTTTTATGTCAATTTGGCATAAGCTCAACACACTTGGGGAAGAAAACCTTCATTAAGAAAATGAGCACTGCTGGGCAGTGGTGGCGCACGCCTTTAATCCCAGCACTTGGGAGGCAGAGGCAGGCGGATTTCTGAGTTCGAGGCCAGCCTGGTCTACAGAGTGAGTTCCGGAACAGCCAGGGCGACACAGAGAAACTCTGTCTCGAGAAAAAAAAAAAAAAGGAAAGGAAAGAAAATGAGCACTAGATGGCCCTGTAGGCATGCTTGAAGGAATTTTTCCCTCTTAATTAATGTGGGAGAGCCCAGACTACTACCGCAGGATGGTGCCACCCCTGGGCTGTGGTACTTGGTGCTATAAGAAACCAATAACCTCTGCTTGAGTTCCTGCCTGCCTTGAGTTCCTACACTGATTTCCTTGGAGAATGGACTACAAACTATTAAATGAGACAAACCCTTTCCTCCCCAAGTTGCTTTGGTCATGATGTTTTATCACAGCAACAGAAACCCTAACTAAGACAAACATAAAATTCTGACTTGTAACATTGTAAAAACTGTATTATTGGGTGGAATTGGGTGGAATGGGGTGCATGCCACATGTGTGGAAAACATGTTTTTTAAGAGTCGATTCTTTTTTCCAATAATGTGGGTTCACCAGAATTGTTTGGTAAATAAGTGCTTTACTCACTGAGACATCTTGCCAACCTTTGACTGATTTAAGTGTTTTATTTGACAAAAATAAGCAAAACTATTGCTACATATTATTGATATTGTTGCTAATAACACTACTGCTACTAATAACCTAACTGCTACTAATAAATAATAACTGCTAATAGCCTAACTATTACTTCTCATCAAATAACCAAAAACAACTAAAAACTGCCTTTAGCCCTATTTTTAAATTCAGGAAAACAAAAAGATCAAATAATCTGTTTTTACTCAGCCAAGGTTTTTTTTGTTTTTTTTTTTTTTTGGTTTCCAACCCCTAACCCTGAGACAGGGTTTCCCTTTGTAACAAAGCCCTGGCTGTCCTGTACTCACTTTGTAGACCAAGCTGGCCTCGAACTTACAGAGATCTGCCTGCCTCTACCTCCTGAGTGCTGGGATTAAAGGCGTTTCCAGCTTTAATTACTCAGGTTCTAAACCCAGCTTTCTTGTTTCAATCTTTCTACTCTTCAACACTGCTTACCAGAAGTACTAACTAGTAAACAATCTCAAATACACTCTCCCTTTTACTACTTTTCTGTTGGCTTTTTTTCTCCCTCATTTGAAATCTAATAGTAACTATTTAGTCTTCATGGTAATACCCCATGGACCAAAGGTTTTTTCTTTCTTCTTTCCCTTCTGTGAAAAGATAAATCATTAAAATTATCAAGTACTAATTAAGTACTATAAAGAGAAGGCTCTTCTTTAATTACTTACCTTGGGAGGAAATTTTATATCTATATTAACATCACTGCTTTTGAGAGCAAACTTTGTCAGAGATGAACCATACAACCTCAGTGAACATTCTGGAATAAAGGAAAAATAAAAACACAAAAGCACGAAACTGTAAATAGGAGAATTAAAACAAAATAAACAAACAAAGCACTGGAAACCAAAAAGATGGCTCAGCAGTGAGGAGTGTTTACTGCTCTTGTAAAAGACTAGAGTTCAATTCTAGCACTAAATGGCAATTCACAACCATCTGTTAACTCCAGTTCCAGAGTATCCAACCTGGAACTCTAACCTACTAGGTTAGAGTTAGTCTTCTAGCCTACTAGGCATTCTCACACACATACTACACATAAACTCATGCTAGCCCCCATACATAAACATCAAAATGAATAAATAAAAACATGGAAACTATATATTACTTCAATCCCATGTCTTTTAATCCTGGCATGATGATTTTCACAAAACTGACATCCTTTCTAAATGATCTATAAAATAATAACAAATAGTATCATAATAACTTTATCGATACCAGAACAAAGAACAAGAGAAAAAACGACCATAAAAGTTCAATGTTTAAATTCAAACAGTTCATTTAGAAACAGTCTAAAAATATTTAGCAAGCAAATGTACTCATCTAGTAATGCTTTTGTCACATAATGTATTCTATTAGATACTTATATAAGAACCAACTTTAAGGAAAGGTTCAGACATTCAATTTAAACACTTTTTCAAAATACAAAGTAACTCCAATTCAACTGATGTTGCAAGCTTTTTTGTTTGTTTGTTTGTTTGTTTGTTTTTTTGTTTTTTTGTTTTTTTCGAGACAGGGTTTCTCTATATAGCCCTGGCTGTCCAGGAACTCATTCTGTAGACCAGGCTGGTCTTGAACTCAGAAATCTGCCTGCCTCTGCATCCCGGCTGATGTTGCAAACTTAAAACACAGAAAAATTTTGTGGCTATCAACATAAACAGAAGCTACCTATGTCTTTCTCAGACTACCATATGTGTTATTATAAAACCAAGGCATACTTTCAAAGGATCACATCAAAGAACAAGTGAAAATAACATGTGGAGCAGGCATTGACCAGGCAGAGCCAGTTTCTTAGAAAATTAACATTCATATTCAACTGTATACTTTTCAAACTTAAAACTGTCTGTCACTACATTATTAAAATCATAAAAATGTAAGTCCTGTTTTTAAAATAATATTGAATTACTTTTCAACAGTTCTAATCAGTATTCAATGCATTATTTAGGTAGAAAAACATTATTAAAGAAATAACAGGAAGTGAAATTCCATTTTTCCAATTATTAATTATTTCTTATGAATCTCACGGTAGAACTATATATAGCTATAACTGATCAAATGTCCAATATTTCTTTGGATGGTTAAAAAATTAAGTCTTACTTAAGATACATTTACCTAAACATTAAAAAAAATAAAGAGCCAGACGGTGGTGGCGCACGCTTTTAATCCCAGCACTTGGGAGGCAGGCAGATTTCTGAGTTCGAGGCCAGCCTGGTCTACAGAGTGAGTTCCAGGACAGCCAGAGCTACATGGAGAAACGCTGTCTCGAAAAACCAAATAAAATAAAAGAAGCAAGCAAAAAAGAAAAAAAAAAAAATGGAGGATATACATTAAATTTACCCTAGTTCAAGAAGAAGTAAAAGAATATTTTTGATTCTATGAATTAAATATATAAAATGAATCTGGTACCTGGTAAAAATGTCATTATAACCTTTGACATTTCCTCCACAATGTCCTGGCGGATTCTGAGATCATCATCTGTTATTCCTTGTTCTTTTGCTAATTCAACAACTGCAACACTTAAAGCAGCCAAGTGAGCAGGGGAAGGCGATGGAAGGGATCGAAGTTCACTCTCTTCTTGTTTTTCCTGTTAGTATAATGTTTCACAACAATAGTAAAGTTTCCGCTTTAATATCCTTAAACTTAAGAAAATTAGAAATAACAAATATTTACCTTCTGCACATGAGAAATAAAACACGCAATAAGTAAGTGAACCAAAGAAAAATTGTTGCTTTTAGGACACAGGATTCAAGGAATAAAAGGTACAACAAGGGAGTTTACTAGTAAGTTTTTTTAAATAATTTTAATTTTTTTGAGATTATAAGTACATCATTTTATTAAATTTTAAAATCTGTTTTACAGCAAATGAAGAGAGAGTTCAGTGGTTAAGAGTGTGATCTGGGGCTGGCTAGATGGCTCAGCGGGTGAGAGAACCACCTGCTCTTCTGAAGGTCCTGAGTTCAGGTCCCAGCAACCACATGGTGGCCCACAACCATCCGTAATGAGATCTGACGCCCTCTTCTGGTGCGTCTGAAGACACCTACAGTGTATTTATTTATAATAATAAATAAATCTTTGGGCAGGAACAGAGGCTGAGCCAGCAGGGCCGACCTGAGCACGCAGAGGTCCTAAAAGTCAATCCCCAACAACCAGATGAAGGCTCACAACTATCTGTACAGCTACAGTGTGTACTTATAGACATAAAATAAATAAATTAATTAAAATTTTTTAAAAAAAGAGTGTGGTCTGAAGCCAGGTTGTGGTGGCACACGCCTTTAATCCCAGCAATTGGGAGACAGAGGCAGGTGAAGCCAGCCTGGTACACAGAGTAAGCTCCAAGATACCCAGCTCTACACAGAGAAACCGTCTACAAAAAAAAGAAAAAAAAAATTGAACAGATTTTGTGAAGAACCCCATTTCAGTTCCAGTGGCTCACAACTACTTTTATAACTCAATCTCCATGGGACATGACGCCCTCTCCTGGACTCTGCTGGCTCCCATTGGCAGCACTCACACAGAAGTAAATAAATAAATGAATAAAGGTCAAAAATAACAATTTTAAAAGAAAAACATTTCTTAAATTGTTCTACTGTACTATGAAATATAATAAATTCTGAAAAATCTACATGAAAACTAACAAAAGGCTGATGATTCTGTAGCAGCTCTTAGGTATATCAGAAAGTTATCAATCATATCTAGTCAGTGCAGACAGTATCAAGTCAAATGGTTATATAAGTGCTCCCTAACACACACATGCACACATGCACATGTGCACACACATACAAAACATAGAATATTAGGTTTTCCCATCAAACTCTGAGAAAGCTTCTATGAGAATGCAGGACTACAGCTCAGACTTTCTAGGAGATCAGGCAAGAGGATTCTTCCCAGCCAAATAACCTGAGCTGAGACTTAGGCAATACATGAGGTATGTTATAATTTCTAAGAGAAAATTAAATAACATACCAGTATACTTGGAAAAGTACTCTATTCAAATCTTTTTTGAGATATTTAATAAAAATTATTTTGAAATTACAAGTTCTTAAGTGGAAAGTTGATGAGGATGTCTATGGTCTATACTTCTCAGCCTCATGTCATTCCATTTTCCTTCTAGTTCTTTCCTTCAATCTAACTGGACTCATTAATGTCCTTACACATGTCCATTCTTCTATAGAGAATAAAATATAACACCTTTCATTATGACATTTTAATGTTCCACATTTACTGTTTTGCTTTATTTTAAAGTTCAGCTCAAAGGTTATTTTCCAGGTATACTTCCCTGTTCTAGATCAAGAAAAATATCCTCGTACATTTCCTTAGCACATTTCTCCCTCTAGTCAGATGCACTATACCTAAACCCTTACTTACCAATTACTAGGAACTCCAAGGACAGAAACCATGATTATTATACCATATTCACCATACTTACATCTAGTAAGTGGACAATAAGTATCAAGTGGATATGTGAGGCAAGGTAGAAAGACAAGAAAAATTTCATGGACATAGGAGATGGGAAGGGCTCCTCATCCCCAGAGTCTAGCACAATAAATGTTCGCTGTGAAGGCTACAGATATAATATTCCTTTCATATATAGATATTTTGTTAAAATAGCAAGGAATAAGGGTGGAAGACTGAAGGTCTGATCTTGGGTAGGACTTCATTCCTGGTTAGACATTTTCTGGAAATCTCAAGAAAATAAGAGAAGTTAACTTTAAGATCCCTATAGGCTTTTACCTTATCAATTTTAATCCTGTCAGGTACCCCACAGGAACCACCCTATAATCACTAGCAACCGTTTGAAGACTCAAAAACTCATTCAAATACTACATGTGACTGTTATAAAGATAATGAAGTGCTGCTCTTTGAATAGAGCACACTTATACTGAGTATAAGTGTACACTTAAAAGTATAAGAGCACACTTATATTACTACACCAATAATCTTGGGTATGCCTTACTTCCTAAGGCCTCCTTTTTCTTAACCTAGGAGATTAAAATCTATATTAAAACACGATGCAGAAGCTGGCCAGTGGTAGTATGCACCTTTAATCCCAGCCCTTACAAGGCAGAAAAGCAGGTATATCTCTTTGAATTCAAATCCAACCTAGTCTACAGAGGAAGTTCCAGGACTGCCAAAGCTACACAAAGAACTCCTGACTAAAAAGAAGAAAAGTGTTTCTGAACTCTTTAATCCTAGTTCTCAGGAATTGAGTTAGGCCAACCTCTTGAGTTGAGCCAACGTGGTCAACATAAACACTATCTTAAACAAAAACTTTTAGGGGGCAAGAGAGATGGCTTAGTGGGTAAAAGAACCAAATCCTAACTATCTGAGTTTAATCCCAGAATCCATATGATAGGGCAAAACTGATTCCTGAAAGTTGTCCTCTGACCTCCACATGTACACCAAGGCTGGTGTGCCCATGTGCACAAAATAAATTATAATAAAAGTTAAAGAATTCTCAAAATAAAGATGTCTTTGAAGGTTGGAAATAAAGCTTGGTGAACAAGTCTGAGGATCTAACTTCAGCTCCCAACACCCACCTAAAAAGTCAGGCATGGAGTCAACAAGGGTGAGAGTAAGAGCAAAATTTCCTGGCCTGAAGCCTAGCTCCAGGTTGAGACCATCTCAGAGGAAAGTCTTCCTGTAACCTCAGCACAAGTCAGTTCACCAACACCCCACACACACACAAATCCCAATTCTGCTTCACACTGATTGTCCTGGAGTTCCATTTTGAATTAAAGCCAAAGATCAGATTTCACCTGAGCAAATGTTCCTAAAAAAATTAAGGGAACTCCTCAGGCTACTGCAGGCAGCAGTATGGAGCTGTACCTTCTCTCTGCTGCTGCTATTGAGAAGATGGTCAAACTAACTATACCTGATAGATTTAATTTTATGATTCAGGTTTCTTTCCTTTTTCAAAAAAAAAAATGTAATTTATTTATTTTATGTATATGAGTACACTGTAGCTGTTTTCAGACACACTGGAAGAGAGCATCAGATCTCATTACAGATGGTTGTGAGCCACCATGTGCTTACTGGGAACTGAACTCAGGACCTCTGGTAGAGCAGTCAGTGCTCTTACCTCTGAGCCATCTCTCCAGCCCCAGATTGTTTTCTTTAGCATGATTAAACAAACTGGTTTCTCGATGGTTCCTTCTAACCACAGGAGATAAAGAAATTAATCATAGCTTTCAAGGTTATCACTTTAGTTATTGCCATAAGACTCAAAGCATGCTTCTTTTTTAGCTTCATAGGTTTGAAAATTGTCCAATATGCTTTTACAATTCAAATACTAAAGAACATTTTTAAAAGTAACTTACCAAAATATTTTTCTTATGTCGTTTTTCTTTTATATGTTTATGTGCTCCTTGGATGTTTTCAATGTGAATTAAGCAAAGTTTGCATAGATAACGGCAATTGGTATATTCTGGTGATCGCTGAAGAAACAAGTTTAAAAACACACTTTTTCAGTAATCAAGGAAGTTATAGATTAGATAAGTGGACAATGTGATTATATAACTGTAACAGACTGGAAAAGGCACTGAGGAACTGCTATGAAGCTAAGTCGTAGAACACATGCCTAGCATGTGCTAGGACTTCGCACCACAAGAACAAATGTTTTAATAAGTAATCAGAATTAATATATTCAAGAGATAGTTAACTTTTTCAAAATAGTCATTATAGAATAGTAAATACTAACTTAAAACTGTATCACAAAAATGCTAAATAGGCTTACTACTTATCTAATATCATCTTGCTCCTTAAATCTTATTCCACTGTTGTCCTCAAAATCAATTTCAAACTTAACTTTTGGTCTTTCTGAGTACTCTGAAAAATAAAATGTACCCTTATGTTTGAGATATGAAATGAATGGATCACGATATTGAAGATAATTTCAAAGGCTGAGTTCTAAAAACGTGCCAATCAATCATAGTATCATGAGAATAAACAGATATTCTCAAGGTAAACATTCTGAAGGATCAATAATTTGGGCATGTTAAAATAAAAGTCACAGTACTTCACTCATGCTTTTCTCAAAATAATAAAAGAAATATAATTAAGTGGTTAAAGGTACCAGACACTATGCCAAATCCTTCATATGTAAATTGTCATTTTAATTTTTAATAATCTAGTAAGTTAATATTTTCATTTTATAGATATAAAAACTATGGAGCTTGGGACTTCACACCAATTCAATAGTACTGAGGATATCATGAATTTCAGTTCATATGTATCTAAGTCCAAAGTCAACACTCTTTTACCATAAAAATAACAAAACACCTATATGCATTAAGTAAAAAGAAAGCTTTAAAATGCTAATTTTAAATCAGTTTCTATTGTCTTACACTAAAATTTCAGTAATATTTAGCATTTTATTTCAGATTAATCTTCAGTTAATGACATTCCTAACAAAAGGGTTTTCTCATCTTGGAGGGGAGAGTAAAGATTTATTTATTTTATACCAGTACATTGTAGCTGTCTTCAGATATACCGGAAGAGGGTGTCCCATTATAGATGGTTGGGAGCCACCATGTAGTTGCAGGGAATTGAACTCAGGACCTCTGGAAGAGCAGTCTGGAAGAACACTGAGCCATCTCTCCAGCCCTATATATTCTTTCCTAAAAGATTTTATTTATTCATATTTCATGTGTGTTAGATTTTGGCTTACAAGTATTTAAGTGCACACTGCATGTGGATGATGGTCCCAGAAGACAGTATCAAGATCCTCTATAACTGAAGTTACAGGGACATTGTGAGTCACAACATGGATGCTAAGAATTGAACTCAGGTCCTTTGAAGAAAGCAAATGCTAGCAGGGTAGTGGTGACACACGACTTTAATCCCAGCACTTGGGAGGCAGAGACAGGCAGATTTCTGAGTTTGAGGCCAGCCTGGTCTACAGAGTGAGTTCCAGGACAGCCAGGGCTATACAGAGATAGGCTGTCTCGAAGGAAAAAAAAAAAAGCAAATGCTCTTAAAACACTAAGCCATCTTTCCATCCTCAATAAATGATATCCTTTAAATAAGAAACCTGCATCAAATTTAAAAACACTCCTACCATAGACTACTAGAAACAAACACAACATTTATAACGTACGATTAACTTTTAAGACTGTCAAGTTTCTCCATTTTACTGACAAAGGATTTAAACCTCAAGTATTAAACTATTTCCCAGAGGCAACAAGCAAATAAATATACAGCTCTAATCTTTATTTTAAAGAACCACTTGTTTTCTAAGAACAGGAATGAAAGACTGATTCAGTCATTAGCATACTGCAATAATCCAGAAAAGAGGTAACAAAAGTATTAAGAATAATAAAAAAAGATGAATTTGGTAAGTGAAAATATATATACCTAGTACCTAATGAAGCAATGAGTACTGATGAAATCACTGAGGGAGTCATGAAATCTGTGATTTGAATGCTAGTAGTGGACGGACCATGTCTAGATTCTTTTAGTGGGGCAAGAGAAACCCAACTTCAGACAAAAACACTGAGTAAGAAGGAAGAATACTAGGATGGTATTTCATCTGATTTTGGAATAAATATCACAGAGGCCTACTTCTATGTTTATATTTATGTAACAAAAAACAATTTTAAATGAATATAGAATAGCTAGTCTTTACTATATACTAGATTTTATGTCAAAAACTTCACTTACATTATCCTATCTAACACAACAGTTCTATGAGATAGGTGGTATGTATTTATATTCACACACATGTATATTTGGGCAACCTCAGCTATCATTCCTCACTTTCTATCTTGTTCACAACCATGTCTACTAAGCTAGCTGATTTGTGAGCTTCTTGATATTCTACTGTTCTCATCGGCTGAGAATACGGACACATACTACCACATCTAGTTTAATGTGAATTTAGCAGACTTAAACTCTAATCCTTATGCCAGTGTGGTAGTCACTTTATCCACTGAGCCATCATCCTAGTCCTAAAAAGGTGTTATTTTTTTACCACCTTCATTTTACTGATGAAGAAACTGATGTATAAAAAAGTTAAATAGGAGGCTGGAGAGATGGCTCACAGATTAAGAGCACAGTCTGCACTTTAGAAGACCCATGTTCGACTCCCAACACTCACATGGCAGCTCACAACTATCTTTTTTAACTCCAGTTCCAGGGGATCTGATACCCTCTCCCAGCCTCTGCAGGCACCAGGCACCTACATGATGCACAGACACACACATATGCAGACAAAACACCCATTATACACATTAAGTAAAAAGAAAGGGGGGAAAATCCTTTAAAAAGGGTTAAATAGCATATTGTTACCTACCAGTAAGTGATAGTGGCAAACTAGATGACTCCAAAGTTCATATGCTTTACTAATATGTACGCTAATTCTAATTATGGACCAACTGCTATACAGTATTAAATAAAATACCAAATGGGAAAAAAGTGTTCTCACAAGGATTTCTTTCATCAATCTAGGTATTTTCTTTTTCTAAACTACACAAAAATCATACTATTACCTTCATCCCTTTCTTATTTGAGAATAATGACCTATTTCTGTATACATATTTATAAACTTAAGTATAGATTTCTCTAAAGTTTGATTTTTGATTTTTGAATATCTAGTGGTGTTTTTATTGCTTCAACCTATGAATGTGTTTCGAGGTTAAGAAATTAATTAATTAGCACTACATATGTAGAAACAAACAACAAAAGAATAGTTCCTTATTTATAATATTCAGTAAAAGGAGAAAAAGAATTTTATGTATAATAATGTAAAGTAGTACTTAATAATTTATTTTAAATCCATCTGAATAACTGAATAAATTGTGGGAGGGGGACTAAATCTAAGGCCTTCTGCTTGCTAGGCAAATGCTTTACTAATGAACTACATTTACAGCTAGACTTTTAACTTCTAATGGAAAGTAACATGCCATTTTTAATCAATATATACCTAATATCTGGCACATAACAAGCACTCCATATTTACTAAATGAAGGGGTAAATAACCAGTCAACAAGCCAGGCAGTGGTGACACACGACTTTAATCCCAGCACTTGGGAGGCAGAGACAGGTAGATTTCTGAGTTCGAGGCCAGCCTGGTCTACAGAGTGAGTTCCAGGACAGCCAGGGTTATACAGAGAAACCCTGCCTCGAAAAATCAGTCAACAACTTATTTTATATCAAACAAAGTAGTATTTCAGTAAATATTTTAAGCTTTGAAAAGTAATAAACATAGGGAAGGAAGAGATGAGTCAATAGTTAAGAGTGTGTACTGCTCTTCCAGAAAATCCAAGTTAGTTCCGGAATCCATATAAGGTATCTCACAACCATGTGTAACTCTGGCTCCATCTGATGCCCTCTTCTGGCTTCCAAGGGTACCTGCACTCACATGCACATATTCCATACAAATAATACACACATGCATATATAATTAGAATTTTAAATAAATATTTTTAAAAATAAGAAAAACAGTAAATACTAGGAAGACATGGCCGTTATTCATTCACTTAATCACAACCTACATGAGATACACCCTAGGCTACAATCATAAAAGGCAAACAATAGGGAATGGAAGGGAAGGAAAAAGCAAAGGAAAAGGAGAAGTAGAAATAAGAAAAGGAAAATAAAAGAGAAAGAGGAAAAGAATGAAAACAGTAAATATTTTAAGCAAGCCAAATGGTCTCCAGTCAACTTTGCCATCACAGCATGGAAGCAGCCATAAATAATATATTAAAAAAAATGAGTATGGCTGTGTCCCAGTAAATATTTACAAAAAAATGGAGGTAAAATATATCTTGCCACAATCAAACAAAATGAAGAGACAGACCAACATTTGCTAATGCCTAAATAAATAAAAGTCAATTTAGACCAGACATGATGGCACGCCTTTAATCTGCATATTCAGGAAGCAGAGGTAGGTAGATCTCTAAGCTCATAGCCAGCCTGAACTACATAGTGAGTTCCAGACCAGCCAAGACTACACAATAAGACTGTCTCTCAAAAAAAGCAACAAAACAAAACAAAACAAAAAAGAGGTGATTTTACAAGTATATTGGCTGAATGGGGGTAGTGTTGCTTAAGAGACCAAAATACTATGTGTCTCATCAATAAAAGTGACACAAAGTGTTTTAAGTGTTACACTCCAGAAAAAGTCATAAAGCATATATTTTTCCCTCAATAACTAACATAGCATAGCATACTTTTTCAAGTCGAAAGATGTGATCTCTTTCTAGACGTTCTTCTGCTTGTTTCAAGCCTAGCCTCTGCTCAGGTGTCAAAGCAGACTCATCTATCACAGTGGCATTTTCTAAATAGTCCATCTCAGAAGAATTTTCTTTGTTAGATTCCTCACTCTTCATTTTACCTACAAAAGAAGCAATCATTTATCATCATTAAATAAACTATCATCATTAAAAATTATAAAACAAACATTTAACTATGGGGATAAATTCTTTATGTATACATTACTTGGTTATACAAGCTGTTAGTTTATGTTAAATACATATATAAGATATATGCATGGTGAGCTCATGAGATGGCTGAGACGGCTTAGCCAGGCCTAATGACCTAAATTCAATCCCCAGGATTCATATCCATATATGTATACCATGTGCACACTCATGCATAAAATAAATGGAGGTAATCCTTTAAAAAAAGCAGTGCTAGCCAAGTAGTGGTAATAAACACCCTTAATTCCAGTACTCGGGAGACAGAAGTAGATAGAGCCCAGTGAGCTCGAGGCCAGCCTAGTCTTCAGAGCAAGTCCCAGGACATCTACCTCTACACAGAGAAACCCTGTCTTAAAAAGAAACAAAAACAACAAAAAAGAAATGCTAAGGGACTGAAGAGATAGATGGCTTAGCAATTAAGCACGATAACATCCCCCTTTAATCTCAGTACTGGGTAGGCAGAGGCAGACAGATCTCTCTGACTTCAAAGCCAATTTGGTCTACACGGTAAATCCTAGAACAGCCAGAGCTACATAGAGAGACCCTGTCAAGGAAAAAAATAAAAATAACATAAAATAAAAGCAGCACTAGCTGCTTTTCAAGGCTCAGTGAGGTTCAAGTGCTTGCCATGCATGCCTAGGAACCTGAATTCAATCCTAAAAATCCACCTAAAGGCAGAAAGAGAGAACAGTCCACAAAGCATTCTCTGATTGCCACACACATACTATTAGATCCACCACAAAACACGTGCATATATCTGACATCTACACTAATAATAAATTTAAATGAAAAGGAAACAAGGTTAAAAGAGAGCTACCTAGCTATGTGGGTATCTAGAGGACAAGTATTTACGGAGGGAAAAGCAAAAGCAAAAGCCCTTCCTTACGAGGCCATTTGCCTTTAAAGAAAATGCAAGAAAACTACACAAATAAAACATTTATGCATTAACAAGAAAATGAATGATGGAGAGAAGTAGGAGTGTTACATCATACAGGACCCCACTGCTGGGTATAACACTAGTTTTTACTATTATGTGTGGTTAACCACTAAAATGTGTGAATAATAGTATTACCTGACTCCTAGCTGATATACTGAAAACACAATAAAAGGTACTATAATTTTTTTTAATGATGACTTAAGGTATGATACTCAAAAGATTAGCCCTAACCACCCACCCACCCATATCCCTACCCCAACAGCAGCAGCAGCCAGGGACTTGTTAGAAATTCGGTTTCAACAGTCATTGATTTAGTTAGATGTTCTAAATCCAAAAAAAAAAAAAAAGCCTAACAATGTACATTTTAATATGATTTCCAGGAGACTCACATGCATACTTAAGTTTAACTTTGTTGGTGACTTTGGGCGGAGACGGCAATTCGGTTGCTGTAAAGCAGAGTCTTACTCTGTGAGCCTAGGCTGGCCTAGAACTCACAGCAATCCTCCTAACTCAGCCTCCCAATATTGACATTACACGTGTACGCTAACACATACCTAGAGTAAAGCTGTGCTTTGTGAGTTTTTTTGTCTTGTTTTTTTTTTTTTTTTTTTTTTTTTTTTTGGGGGGGTTGTTTTTTTTTTTTTTTTTTTGGAGGTGGGGCTCAGTCCGTGGAATTGAATCCAGAGTTTCAAACAGTTCTCTGGCTGGAGAGATGGCTCAGCAGTTAAGAGCACTGACAGCTCTTCCAAAGGTCCTGAGTTCAAATCCCAGCAACCACATGGTGGCTCACAGTGTACTCATATCCATAAAAATAAAATAAATCTTTAAAAAATAAAAACATATTCAGAGCCTGGAAACAGCACTAGTGTCTAAAAAAAAAGTTCTCTACACTGTATAAGTTCTCTAGCACTCAAAGAGCTACACCCTCATCTTAAATATTAACAGTTTGATAAGCTCAGGTCAGGAACATTCTTCTCCAAATAGTCACTTGGCTCATTTACCATTTGCTCTCATATAAAAAAGACAATTCTATTCATTAAAAAAAAAACTAAGTCTGTTTCTAAGCTGTGGTAATTTGAATGAGTACAGAGTTGAGTGTTTGGTTGCCGGAGAGTGGCACTGTTTGAAAGGACTGAGTGGTATGGCCTTGTTGGAGGATCTATGCCACTACATGGGCTTTTTTGAGGTTTTAAAAATCTTATTCCAAGGTGAGTCTTCTCTCTCTCTTCTGCTTCCTGCAGATGTGGAATTCTCAGCTACTTCTCTAGCACCAAAACCTGTCTGTATGCCACCTTGCCCACCACCATGACAATCAGCTAAACCTCTGAAACTGTAAGCAAACCCAATTAAACATAGACCATCATCTGTACCCTACCAGAAATGAAAATGTAGCTATTTCTGGGAGAAAATATATATATATATATATACATATGCATATACATATATAGAGAGAGAGGAAGAGAGAGAGAGAGAGAGAGAGAGAGAGAGAGAGAGAGAGAGAGAGAGAGAGAGAGAGAGGGAGGAGGGTGGAGAGAATATGTGCAAGTCAGAGGACAATTTTCAGGGAGTCAGTTCTTTCCCTTCCTCAGGTCATCAGACTTAATGACAAGTGCACTCAACTGCTGAGACAACTCACCAGTTTTATTTCTGAACTTTTTTTTTAAAGATTTACTTATTATATATAAGTACACTGTATAAAAAAACATTTGTAAAAGAAAAAAAATTTTGAGAGGGGTGTTAGTGATCAGCTCCAACGCTTTTTGCATACTAGGCAACTGTTCTACTCAATTAGTTACAGCCCAGTCCTAGTTTATTTTTATTTTTACATCAACATAAACTTTACTCTCCAGTCATAAAAAACAGAAAAAGACTGTCTCTCTCAAATTACTAATTTAATCAAAATAAAATAAAAGTACGGGGGTGGGGGGGAGAGGGAGAGAGAGAGGGAGGGAGGGAGGGAGAAATGAGCATCCTACCATTTGGAAAGTAGAGTACGATCATCTTTGGCTACCCAGCAGTTCCAGGTTAGCCTAAGCTACATAGTCTCACAAAACCAGAGGGAGCAGAGGCAAGTAGGAAGAAAGTCTGCATACATTTAGGTAATTAATTGAAAGTAAAACAGAACTAAAATGGTGGCTCATGCTTACAAATAAGCCTGGCTAGCCTGGAACGCTTTATGTAAATCAGGATGGCCTCAAACTCAGAGATTCACCTTCCTCTTTCTCTTAGTGTTAGTGCAGGTATTAAAAAGGAATGGTCACCAAAGCCAGCCAAAACATTTTTTGAAAAAAAAGTAAAACTCGGATATGGTGACCATGCCTATAATCTCAGCACTAAGGAGATTGGGCCAGCCTGCAGCCTGGTCCAGTACATCACAGAAGGACACTCTAAAAAAAAATCTCAATCTCTCTTTCTCTTTCTCTCTCTCTCTCTCTCTCTCTCTCTCTCTCTCACACACACACACACACACACACACACACACACACACACACACACAC